>JAFBJZ010000379.1:242500-495582 GCA_016785225.1 Psettodes erumei | reverse complement strand
AAAAAATGTCAAAAATTTTTTTTCCAAAAAACGCCAGAAAAGATCACAGAACAGTGTTTTATCAACAATCCATAGGTTTAAATGTGTTCAAAGTACAAAAAAAAGAATTTTTGGGTATGTCATAAAATCATGAAAAAAAACGCCATAGTATAGTATGTCGAAAAAAAAAGGCAAAAAATGTCAAAAAAAAAAATTTTTTTCAAAAAAAAGCCAGAAAAATCATCAGAACAGAACAGTGTTTTATCAACAATCCATAGGTTTAAATGTGTTCAAAGTACAAAAAAAAGAATTTTTGGGTATGTCATAAAATCATGAAAAAAAACGCCACAGTATAGTATGTTGAAAAAAGGCAAAAAATGTCAAAAAAAAAAAAAATTTTTCCCAGAAAATGGCAGAAAAGATCACAGAACCGTGTTTTATCAACAATCCATAGGTTTAAATGTGTTCAAAGTACAAAAAAATTCATTTTTGGGTATGTCACAAAATCATGAAAAAAACCGCCATAGTATAGTATGTCGAAAAAAAGCAAAAAAATGTCAAAAAAAAATTTTTTTTCCCAAAAATGCCAGAAAAGATCACAGAACAGTGTTTTATCAACACTCCATAGGTTTAAATGTGTTCAAAGTACAAAAAAAAAAATTTTTGGGTATGTCATAAAATCATGAAAAAAAACACATATAGTATAGTATGTCGAAAAAAAAGGCAAAAAATGTCAAAAAAATGTCAAAAAAATTTTTCCCAAAAAAAAAGATCAGAAAAGATCACAGAACAGTGTTTTATCAACAATCCATAGGTTTAAATGTGTTCAAAGTACAAAAAAAAAAATTTTTGGGTATGTCACAAAATCATGAAAAAAATGCCATAGTATAGTATGTCGAAAAAAAGCAAAAAATGTCAAAAAAAATGTCAAAAAAATTTTTTTCCAAAAAAACGCCAGAAAAGATCACAGAACAGTGTTTTATCAACAATCCATAGGTTTAAATGTGTTCAAAGTACAAAAAAATAATTTTTGGGTATGTCATAAAATCATGAAAAAAAACGCCACAGTATAGTATGTCGAAAAAATGCAAAAAATGTCAAAAAAAATTTTTTTTCCAAAAAATGCCAGAAAAGATCACAGAACAGTGTTTTATCAACAATCCATAGGTTTAAATGTGTTCAAAGTACAAAAAAAAAATTTTTTGGGTATGTCACAAAATCATGAAAAAAACGCCATAGTATAGTATGTCGAAAAAAAAAAAAATGCAAAAAAAAATGTCAAAAAAAAAAATTTTTTCCCAAAAAACGCCAGAAAAGATCACAGAACAGTGTTTTATCAACAATCCATAGGTTTAAATGTGTTCAAAGTACAAAAAAATGAATTTTTGGGTATGTCATAAAATCATGAAAAAAAACGCCACAGTATAGTATGTTGAAAAAAGGCCAAAAATGTCAAAAAAAAAAATTTTCCAAAAAAATGCCAGAAAAGATCACAGAACAGTGTTTTATCAACAATCCATAGGTTTAAATGTGTTCAAAGTACAAAAAAAAAAAATTTTTGGGTATGTCACAAAATCATGAAAAAAATGCCATAGTATAGTATGTCGAAAAAATGCAAAAAATGTCAAAAAAAATTTTTTTTTCCAAAAAACGCCAGAAAAGATCACAGAACAGTGTTTTATCAACACTCCATAGGTTTAAATGTGTTCAAATGCAGGTCAGCTGTCGTCCTCGGATGTTGCACGCCTGCTGCACTGTTCATCCCAAAGGAGCCTCCTTGTGCGTTTGGTCCCAGGAACCGAGGTTTGTTCTGATTCAGTCCAATCTGATTCTGACCGTTATGCTGCTGAAACTGGCTGATACAAGAACCGGGATGGCAGTCGGTCCCGATGCCAAATCTGCGATCCGACGGCGAGGGACTCATCTTTGAACGTGACCCGCACATGGACATGGACTGCAGGTCGTTGTCTGGACCGCTGCTGGACGACTGGGAGGAGTTCTGACCTAAAGGGATATGATGAAAAAACAGATTAGAACTATGGTCACGTGAATAGGTTCTGTTCTCAGCAGAAGATGTAGAGCACCTGTGAAGATGTTTCCCTGCTGAAGTCCAACCAAACTTCTCGACTGCTTATAATCAGGAGGCGGCCTGGTGAGATGACGGCTGAACTGATCGTGTGCGTTGTCTTTGTCCTGAAAAGAAGAGACACAATTGAGATTAATCATTCCTTACCAATTCTGGTAGCTGTTGATTGACTATTGACTATTGACTATTGATTGTAAATGGAGCTTACGGAAGTGCTGATGGTGTGATGTTGTTGGTTGAGCTGTCTCTGCATGGCCTGAGCTTTGGCCGGGACTTTTTGCTGGTTGCCGGGCGCCGGGGGACGTGGCTGCGACTGGGCCGACATGACTCCCAAGCTCCCGTTAGCGGGCGGCCTCGGACCGGGAGGAACCCCCTTAAGAAGGAGACACACACACACACATGATGGTGTTATGTGTGTGTGTGTGTGTGTGTGTGCTACTTTTGAATTTCAGATGGGTCTTCTTGCCTCCTCTCTGCTTAGTGCACGGGAAGCTACTGGTGGAACGGCACGAAAACCAAAACAATGCAATAACTGAGGTTGGCCACTAGAGGGCGAAACTCTACAAGACATCACGGATGTGTGTCAAAGATGCTATTCAACCTCCAGAATGTGGTCAAGGCTACTCCCTCTGCAGATGAAAAAGAGAGACTTGGAGAGAGAGGGGTTTTTTTTCTTCTTCTTTTCGAAGGGGGGAGTGCGAGTCCTCCTCAAGGCCTGCTTCTCCCTTGATAATTGTGTCTAAAGAGAGTGGAAAGAATCCCTGAGACAGCAGGAAATGTGTGCCGATGGGGAGTTAAGCGCCGGCACCATGACTACCTCCATTTAATAAGCTCTCCTTTACTGATCGCTGTGTTGTGTTTGGCAGGGAGGCGTTCCATCCTCCAGGAACCCATTTGGCTGCCGACACTATCGCGCTGATTAAAACGTCGTAGCCGGCCGCGCTCGGACGAAACCGAGACATCGAAACTAGCTCTTTATTTGAAATCCTGTCCTGAATGTATGCTTTTGCAGATTAGCTTTCACCATCATGGGTGTTTGAGATGTTATATGCCCTTGTAATGGATGTTTTTTTTGGCTGCTTCTTTTTTTTTTTTCTTCAGGCAGCTACACGGGTCGGCCAAGCGCTCCGTTAAAAACCAGTCTTTCTTGTGGACCCTTGTGCTCGGGCTCAGGCTCGCACAACGTGTAACCATTTGTCATCAAAGAGGTTAATGTGCACCGAATCCAAGTCAATACACGATGTGTATAAAGTGTCAGTCAGCGTGTTGACTTAAAATATTTCCCAGGGTGAAATGGATTAAATCGTAACCGTGCATTTAGCAGAAGCGATTACTTAGAGGACAGATTCTTTGCAGAGGACAAATCTCTACAGGGTGGTGACTTTGTGGTCCCAAAAGAAAAACAAGACAAAAAAGAGAGGGAAGTGTGTGTGTGTGTGTGTGTGTGTGTGTGTGTGTTAATGAATGGGGCTGAAATACAGAGAAACTAACGAGACAGGATTAGAGAACCGGGGGGGAGGAGGGAAGTTGAAACTCATCAGGAGTCACAAGCCATTTCACATGAGCTAATACTCTTCGCTCTGCCTCTGAGTTCAGCCCACACAGCAAAGCGAGCATGGCAATGAGGTTACACAGGGACTACGACATCAAAACAGACGTTTCTCCTGTTACTCCAGAAAGCGGCGTCGCCGGCTCTGATTGGCCGGCGAGAGAAAGCGCAGCCGTCGCAGACATTTTCCTCGCCGGAGAGGACTCGTTCCATCGCCGTTGTAAAGACAAACCCGACGAGGGGTGTTTTTGCGTGTACAACTGAGTAATCCTCTCTGTCATCCTGATGTGTCATAAAGCTGTTTTCCATGTACACCCCCCCATTCTTCACAAGCTTGTTGTAAATGAATACCACATGTGGCTCGGGCCTCAGAGAAGGAGCGGAGTGATTTAGCCTCCCATCCTGCGGCGGTGCAGGCAGCTGACGGTGATCCGGGCCCAGCCTCGCCGGCTCTCACACTGCACTTCCTCCAGTCTGGACTCGGGACGCGGTCCCCGGGGAGCGCCTCGGCATCTGGACTTGGCCGCAGCTCCCTTTCCCAGGAAACAAGCGCTCCCTTCACAGTGACCCGGTAGGCTCAACCCCCCCCCCCACCCCCCCCCCACCCCTGGTCCCAGCTCTCGTCCCCACCGAGGGGACGCGGTGCCGCGAGATCGTCGACGAAAGCCGAGCGGCCGTTATTTACTGCGAGCGCGGCTTCAGCTTTGCAGATATGACTCGGACTTTTTCAGATCTTCAATGGGATGCTACGTTAGCAGAAGCTAATGACTGAGGTGAGGAGTTCAGCGTTTCATGCTGAGCAGATATCAGACTGGAGACAAACAGACATTAATGTGTTAGGGACCGAGAGGCAAATACACAAAAAGGCTGAACTGCATCAGAATTATTAGATGCTTAAAAATCCAAAAACTAAATTTAACCTGATAAATCCTGATAAAGTCCAATCCGCATTGTGAAAATAATTTTTATGCTATGATGAAAATTAGGAATTCATTTTATTTTCACAGATTGTTTTTCTCTTGCCGCCGTTGTCGAGTGCGTGTTTTCATCTTAATGCTTCAGTTCACTTTGTCCTTGAGCTGGCATCACTGCCCACCGACCACAAAATCTCAGGTTTCATAATGTATTAGTGTCCTCGTACTGTCATTGAAAGAGTTTTTTTTTTTTTTTTTTTATGACCTCGTACTTAAAAGAGTTTCAGAGTTTGGGAGTTTTGACACGTTTGACTTGGCAGCAGATTATTAAACTGCAGCGAGGATCTGGGCGGGAGGAAGCCCGCTGCTCGTCACTCCGTCACACGGGGGGATCAGGGCCGCTCTTTCAGAACCTTTATTTTTCTGGCATTACTAATTCAATTCGCTGTGGGAAGAGACTCGGCTCTTTCCCTCCCTCTCTGCGAGCCGTCCCTTCCTCATTAGCTGGACTTTTAACCCTGTTCGTGCCGGCCGCCGCGGAAAAAGGCAAACATCATTATCGGCCTTTTTTTTTTTTTTTTTTTTTTTAAAACACCAACCAGAAGGTGGCTCTTATTTCTTCGCCACAATTCCTTCACCACCTCTTCTTATTTGTTCAAACAAACCGCACGACGTCCTTGGGAGGGAAGTCTCGCCGAGTCTTTACCCCTGATGAACTCGAACACGTCCTCGGCATTTTAAAGAGCAGAGGTGGCCGAGCTTTTACTTTCAGGAGCTCCGGGCTTTGGGAAAGTTGTCTTTTTTTTTTTTTTTTTAATAATTAATCCAAATCCATTTAAGGCTTTTTCATTACTTGATATCCAGCTTCTCTAAGTCTCTTCCATTTCCCTTTCACCGCTGTTATTTTTTAATTATGTCCCATTTTTTATTGCTTTTAATTTCAGATTGTAAAGTCCTACATTAAGTTTAGAAGCACGTACGTACTAATTACCACCAATGCAAATAGTAACTTCACTTGTGATGAATATTTAATCAGTGTATTGTTTATATGGAAAACATCTGACCTGTTAAGAAACGAGGTCGTGTTTGTTGCTCATTACAGACTTTTCACTAATTTCAACGATTTAAATTTTTTTTTTTTTCAATTTAACGCAGAAAACGACACGTTCTGTTCCGACTGTAAACTCTCGTACGGCGGCAAAACTGGTTCTGTCGCGCCCGTATGCATTTGTCACCCCATCTTGTTTACTTCTACGCCTGTACCCCACCCACCCATCTCCACCCCCACCCCCACCCCCACCCCCAGTCACTCAAACACTCCCCTTGATCTGCAGAGGTTATGAGAGCGCTCGTGTGACTCGCATTATCATTTCACACAAAGACGGCTACAGATACCGTTAGTGCCAAAATGAAGGGGGGGGCAAATCTCCCCAATCATAAAAAAAAATAAAAAATCAGTGATTCAACCTCCGGCACCAGGCTAAGCAGATTACTGTCATTTTCCAACACTTGTCCCTTGTAGCTAACAACCTCCAATTAGCAAATCCCGCTGTGCATATCTGTGCCCTGACGGGGAGCCACCATGACAAGCACAGAAATTAGAAGTCCTGCATGTTAATCTGCCGTGCTCTGGCAATCTGTGTCATCGTCAAAACACGTTCAGGGGAAATGCATATTCAACAGCGGGAAAAAAAAAAAAAAAAAAGACAGAGACGGCGGCGGGAACAATGGCGGGAGAGTCCCTGAGCCAACAGCGCCGCATTTGTTGCCGCAGACGGAGGAGGAAGAGCGAGTGAAGTTTGACTCTGCGTCACGTGACTACACCTGCTGCGCCTTTAAATACGCTGCAAAACAGCTTCACACTGTAATCCCACTTTACTGGGAAACGAGGGATTACAGGGTCATAAGATGGTTTTCATCTGTGCATGAAGGAAGTCAGAACTGGAGGCCTTACCTGCCGCTGCTGGGCCAGTTTGAACGGGAGCCCGGCAGGAACCGACTTGGGTTGCAGGCAAAGCGGCCCCGACGTGGAGATCTGTTGGTTCTGGAAGTGGAGGGTCGAGTGCGGCTGATTCTGGCCCGCGGAGGGCGACTGCTGCTGCTGCTGCTGCTGCTGGGCCGAGGTCTTGCTCGCCGAGCTCGCCATGATGGACATGGGCTGGCCGGCCGAGTGCGGCGCTTTGGGGCTGAAGTGCAACGTGGGCTTGGTGCTGAGAGCCTTCAAGTCCAAATGGTGGGGGCCGCCGTGGCCGTTGGACTTGAAGAGGCAGTTGTTGATCCCTTTGCTCTGGGAGCTCATCCTCGGCTGGCCGAGCGGGGCCGGGCTGGAGACCTTGTCCTGGGGGAAGGCGTTGGTGGAGGAGTGGGTGCTCATGGCGGGAGCCCAACTGGTCAGTCCCACAGGTTGGGGCTGGTGGTGGTGATGGAGCAGGGGGCCCGGCTGCTGTTGGTTCGCCGCCATCTGCTTCAGCTGCTCGGCGTGGGATATTTCCGGCCAGCAGGGCATGGCTCTGGGGTGTCCCGCCTGAGCGCTGGCTTTCTGCGACGTCGGGGTGGAAGCGGCGCTGGTCAGCGCGAAAGAGGGCCCCGCCGAGGCCGGCCGGAGCTGCGGCGAGCCCCCGTGAACCGGGCCGTAATCCGGGGAGCGCTCCGTCTTGATCTGCTTCTCCATCGGGGAGCACAGGCCGGCGGCCGCGCCCGCCGAGCTGGGACGACCCAGATCCAGACCGAACGCGTCGTCCTGCTTCAGCATCTTCTCGAACTCCAGATCGTTCAGCGGGGGCACCGTCTTCGTCAGCTCGTCGAACAGATCCTGGAGATCCGGGTCGATCTGACCGCCGGCTTCGTCTTTGAAGTCGAAAATCATCTCCGCGTTCGACTGGCCGCAGGACTGGACCTCCACGGGCTCCTTCTTCATCTCTTTCAGGGTCATGTTGAAGATGTCGGAGCCCACCCCGTGGGGCATCATGTAATTCTTCCTCTGCACGCCCATGGTCGAGGACCCTTGAAGAGCCTGGTTCAGGTTGTGGTTGCAGGGCCCGTGTCCCAGAGCGGAGGCGTCCACGCGGACCCGCTTGAAGTCGGATCCGGAGAAGACGCAGGAGAGCCCGTTCTGCTTTGGTATGTGTCCCTCAATCTTCCTGCGCAAAGATCCTTGGAGCTGCAACACACCAGAGAAGCTGAAATGTAAAAACTATCAGCAAACGGAGCGAAAAGCCTTCGCCTCACCTCGGGTTCGTTAATTTACGATTCACTCTGCGAGTGTTTGGAATCTCAAAACGACAGGAAACCTAAAAGGGAAACATCTTTTAATTATTATACGTGTGTGTGGGCTTAGAAGCGTTTATTTCTACATCCAGTTCAAAGTGTCACCGTGTAAATTAATCCAATTTACTGCAATTTGCTCCGAGGCCGATGGATGCCGCACACTTGACCCGGCTGGTGAATTTCAGGAAAGTCACTTAAAGCTTTTGATTTCACGACGGCGGCGACGTCTCAAAACTGCCTTATTCCGGTTTAAATCAGCCAGTCACATCTCCCCGGCCCCCGCAGATACATTCAGATAACACACACACACACACAAAGCCTGAAATATATTATTCTATTTAAGCACTCGCACAGCGATGAGGAGAAACGCTGCAGCAGCACTTAGAAAATTGTTTTTATATCGTGTAGTCTGAGCGCGGCGCACGGGCTGAGAAGATAGTTAGGAATCTGATACAGTCGACAGACCTCAGAGAGAAGAATGGAGCCTTTGTCTGTTTCCCTCATTTGCATACATTATATTTTGGTCCATTGTGCTTCGTTAGATAGCAGAGCTTCTCCTTTGTGGCTGAGATTCTGCTTAACATGCCGGTGCAGATATCTGACTTCCTTTTGTCCTATCCCCATGTCTTCATTTAAAAAAGGTACTAAGCACACGGCTCCATTAAAAAGCCTCGCCGCACGTCATGGAAGCGAAAACGCTTTATTTATATTTTCTGGTTCGGATGTCACGGTCCGGACTCTCACGCAAAAACAACAACTCGCTGCAAAACGAAAGTGTCGACGCGGCACATAAAGACGACTGATGGCCTGAGCAAGTTTTCGTGCGGCGCCTGTGTGGAAACCAAACGTGCACCCGCCCGGTCGCTGCAGAGGAACATCGGCGTGCTGGATATTTCACCGTGGGAACAAATCTGAGTCATTTCCACCTGCCGGCACAAATTGCATTAAGATGATTCACAGCCCGAGGGTTTGGAGCGAGTCCTGTAGTTCGCTGCTCGGCGTGTTACTCCCGCTAACAACCGCTCGGAGATTCGCCCTCACATTTTAATCGAGGCACGAATACCACTCCTATGTGAGAGCTAATAAGCGTCTGCGCCTTTTTTCGCCGGGTGGGATGACGGCGAGACAGAAACGATCCGTTTCGACACAGAAGTAAAAGCCGAGAAACGCTGAGCAGAAAGAGAGAAATCTTGCGCGATGATGCAATGACAAGCCTGGCAGGACGACGCAGAAATGACGGAGACGCCTGCGGTTTTAATTTTGGAAACGGTTCATCTGCAGCTACGTCTCCTTCACCAGCTCCCCGTTTTTTTTTTTTTTTTCAAGATCCAGTCTGTTAAAGGCCGTGCGTCTTCCTCACGCTGCCGGACATCTGTTTTTCTCCACAAACACACGGGCCTTCCAGCGTACGCAGCCCTCGGACGGCTCTTTCTGGAGAGGACGGACAGGACCGCTCGTGGTTGGAGGCACCGTCTGAGAAAACACGTCATGAATAATGGAACGGACGGCGGACGTGTTGCAAGAAGCCGCTGCGAGACGGGCGCTGCCTCTTAAAAACGGACTGAGCGGCGCTTAGGTCGGAGCTCGTCTCAAGACGTCGCCCGTGGTGGAGATTTTTCGTCAGACGACGTCATTTTAATCACCTTCGTTTGGGTAAAAGAAAAATCCACTTTTCACGCTTGCGACAAATTAAAAGGCTGGTCCCGCTCGCTCCTCACGAGCTGTGGCCTCCGAGCTGGCCTGAAACCCTCATGACGGATCTCCAAGTGATCTGAAAATAGATTTTTCGATTAACATTTAATGAGCTTAGAAGCTCTGAATCGCTTTGAAAGTGACTCCTGCTGCATGAGAGGCTCAAACGTACAGTACGTACGCATACTGTAAAATCAACCACATGGGAGCAGGATCAGGATTTTATCAATACGAAAACCGAGGATCACTAAATCATAAACTGAAACGTTTCTGTCGTGAAAACAACCTTTTCCGTGCCGCCAACCGACGCCCTTTGACTGCGGCGGCGAGGAACGCGACCTTGACCGTGTCAACATGGAGGGGGGGGGGCTGGGAGGCTGCTCGCGTGTCACGCCGAGCGACGCCGTGACGCTGAGCGCTGTGGACGGGGCTCGGGGTGAGCGGCGGCGGCGACGCAAACACCAGGCCTCCTGGTACCATCTGTCAGACCGGCGGCGCCCCGGCTTTCAAGGGTAGAGGTTTGACAGCGTTCGAAGGTTTCGCGTCGGCGCGGCTCAACAAAAGCTGGCGCTCGCCGGCCTTTAATCTATTCACCAGAGTCCTGAAACGTGTTGCAATCTGCTCCTGCAAGAGTCAGAAACCTTCCTCTCGGCATTTGACATGGAAAAAAAAAAAAAAAAAACCCGGCCTAAAAATAAAGGAATAAATACGACTATTGTGTTCCTAGGGAGACATAATATTTATGCGGCTATGCAGGTTGCATACTGTTGCGAGAGGGGATTTCAGCTCGTTCGTTGCCAGATAAGAAACAAGAGACCTCAGACCCAGCGCCAATGATCAGCTGTCATACAAATTTCAGATATCTGCTCGCAGACTGCTGACAAAGTGTGGAGGGCTCAGTTTAATTATAGGGTTTGCACTGGCTGTCTAAAGCTGTGAGCCGCGATCCCACCGTATATCCCGAGAAAACGAATCAGACTTCCTGGGAAACTCGGGAATGTTTTAATAATTTAAAGGAAGGTAGATAAGCCGGGGCTGTGACTGCAGGTTCACTGACGGGACAATTTATAGTTTGAGACGCGCCGGGTCAGATTCTGCTCCGTCTTCGCTGGAAACTGTTTTCATCATCATTTAGTTTGTTAGCGAGCCGCGGTTTGTTTTGCGTTCAGCACCGTAAACAGAAAAATCAAGGTGAGTGCAAGATGTTGGACCCAAATGTTCCAGGGTAACCGTGATTAAAAGTTGTGTTTTTGTTTTGCTGGGGTTGTGGTTGCATTTATTTTTGGTTTGAGTGGAAGCTGTTTGTGTTTAATCCTCACGTACATTCAACTTAAAAGATTTGCACTGCGCTGAGGCGGCAACAAGCAATTACAACTGAACTTATATCTTTACAGCAACGTGAAGTGGATCAGATCAGAATCTACTGAGGGACGGAACCAGCTGCCTGAAATCTGCTTTTAGAATTAAATTAAAATCCGTTTTTTTTTTTTTTTTTTTTTTAAGATGTTTCGGTGGATAAATCAGCGGCTGTCAAAACGATAACATCGCAAAAAAAAAAAAAATATATATATATATATTTTTTTTGCTTCCAAATATTGTAATGACAAGAGGAACACATGATGTGTTTCTGCAGGGCGTGTGCCGTGCTGCGCGGGGGATGTGAGCGCCGGTTTCGTGGCGTTCTTTCCTAATCAGGCTGGAAGCGTGTTGGGACGAGGCGGCACACTGCAGAGGTGGGCTACTTTTGGCTCATCAGCACTTTGCATCCCCACACTTCCTGACACAGTTGTATTAGATTGAGGCTGCCCTCCAGAGAGCAGGCAGGAGAGGAGGATGAGCAGCGAGAAGAAAAGAAAGAAAGAAAGAAAGAAGGAAAGAAAGAAAGAGAGGCAGCTTTGTGGTCGCCTCTGGGAAATGGGAAGAGATGATAAGAGCCCCTTTGAAGAGAAATCATCCATTATGTTTACTGAAGGCAGGTTTTTTTTTTTTTTTTCCTTTAACACTTACTGTAGCTCAGCTCCAACATTCCATGGAGAAACTTGCTATTTTAACAAAAGGCAGCTTGCACACACACACACACACACACACACACTGCTGGAGACACTTCCTGTTCAAATATCAGATCTCCATTATCCAAATGCACAGATTAAAGCCATTAATCCAATCAGGCCTTGCTTTGACGTGCCCTCTCTGCAGAATCAAACAGATGAGTTTAATATGATATCCCCCAGGCTGAGGGAGGCTGCAGGAAGCGGCTCCAAAAATATGCACGGACCCCAGCAGAAAATATGTGGGGCCCCTTTAAAAAAAAAAAAAGGAACAAGCAACGCTGGTATCTCCGCAATCACCGGTAACTGTGCAGCCATTACACTGATGAGACCTTCACTGAGGCTGAGCGGTCGAGCTCGTTCTTAATACAGCTGTATTTCATAACTAACGTAAAACGCTAATTATTACTGGGAATATTCTCCTGTGAGATCCAGAGCGCTGGTTTGCGGCCCGGATCAGCAGCACGGCGGTGAAGCGATCCCGGGAACTGATCCGAGGCGCGTTAGTGCACGTTTTGTGGGGGGGGGGGGGGTTGGGGGTTTGGCGTGGGCGGACCCCGTCAAAGCATCACGGCAGCACCCGCTAGGCCACGCCACCGCGGACGTACCGCAGGTCAGCGACATGGCGGTGACAAGCTGTCACATCACATCACCCCGTGGCCGCTGGGCGCGCGGGGCTCCTGACGCCGCTGTCGCCTCCCATCTAACACGTCACCGTTAACCGGCGAGACGTTCGCCGAGGAGGAGGAGCGGCGGCGGGCGCGATCCCGTGCAGCGCGCACCGCCGGGGCTTCCAGGGTAAATGGGATCCCGTCAAATAAATGATTTAAAGCTGGAAACGGCGGGATGCTCCGGAAAGCGCGGGGCGAAATCACCTGCAGGTCTCAACGGCTGCAGCTAACGCCACCTCTGTTTTTTTAAAAGAGAGAAAGGGCGACATCCCGACCGTTTAGCGCGCCGCGAGCCGGTCACAGGCAAAACCACACTGGGTCTGCTCGTCTACGCCGCAAAGGCTGAGCTGCTGTCGTAGCTCACAGGGTTTAATGAGTTGTGGAAACACCCTCTTATCAGCTCTCGCCACTCCAGTCCACATCTAAGATGCTAACATTAACCGAGCGCCAGAAATGACAGGACGCGACGGATCCGCCGTGACGACACGCTCTTTGTGTGTGTGTGTGTGTGTGTGTGAGGGATGCTAACAAACAGCTTTCAGGCTGGGAAAGTGCTCCAGGGTGTGGAAGCGTTAACATGGATCAAAACATTTAAAAAAAAAAAAAAAAAGCGGCGGCAGAGTAAGAATAAGAAACGACACCAGAGGTCACTGCGAGCGTGAACGGATCAAAGAACGTTAACAATCGGGACGCTCTTCAGGGATTGGTTATTTCCTGCGTCGGAGGAGCTAAACCGGGATAATAGCGGCGCCGGCTCCTCGGGCGGCCTGGAGCTGCGTGACACTGGCTAACGTATCAGCTAACCCGAACTATCACGTTACACAAAAATGCAAGGAGTTCAGAGGTGAAACCCCGGACACGCACACAAAATGATTTTCGCCCCCTAAAAACAAACCCTTCATCCGAAAGAGCTCGCCGAGCGCGTTTGTACCCTTAAAAGCCGCCGCCGTGCGACCGCGAGAACCTCCCCCAGCAACTGTCAAACACAAGGCCTGCCTCCGGTCATGCCACAGGAAAAGGCCCATAAGCGGGGGAACAAGTTCTCTTCCTGTTTTCAAAGACGACTCCTGTGGCATGCGGAGCCGTTTCCTGCTCGCCGGGCTCATTTCGCCATCTCGAAACATCTGGCTGCTCTTCAGCGTGCAGCTGCAGCGCGGCGAGAGCCAGCAGTGGCACTGCAGCGTTGAGCAACGCGAGCCCTTCCGGCTTCACGGGCTTCCTGGCGGCGCGCGCCATTCGGGATCTGCAGCGGCCATTGATGAGATAATCCACCCCTGCCCCGTATTTAGATACGTGCCCTTATGAATTCCTCGTTGCTCCTTTTTTCCGAGCGACCGCGGCTCCGAATCAGAAACAATATTCGTCGGTATCCAAAGTGCTTTCCAGCAGCATCGCCGTGGCGATTTCCCACTGAAACAAGGATCCATTTTGGATCCCGTGGGAAACCTGGGCTGAGTGGTTAATGCCGTGCTAATGCTGCTTCACTCAGCCAGGTCTTGATAAGCCTCGTGCTTTTAGAGCGAAGGGGGGACACATTTAGCGCTTTAAACCGCTTCGACGGAGAAAGCCTGCAAAAAAAAAAACACCGGTTGGAAATTGTTGAATTTTGTCATCTCTCTCAGCTTTCGCTTAACACACACACACACACACACACACACACACACACACACACAGGCAGGCAGGCATTAGGACAGCACTAATCTGCACTCGGGCTGCGAAACAATCCTCGGCCGGTTCGGCCCGAAAAGGACCCGCTGCAGCTCGAAAAGCAAGAAGAAGAAGAAGAAGGAGGAGAAGAAAAAAAAAAAGAAACGAGTGGGAAGCTTTGCTCGACTCCCACTCGTATCAGTTCTGACATTCCAAATAAGGTCTGAGCGCAGACGGACACAGAAAGCAACGCTCTCACCAACTCCTACCAGGGAAAAAAGTGTGTGTGTGTGTGTGTGTGTGTGTGTGTGTGTGGTGGGGGCATATGGAGGAGGGGAAGATGGAGGGGGGGGGGATCACGGAGCAGAAAATATGTGACCTCTAAAAATTTATCACGGGCCTGACATTTCCCAGAAGGACAAAAAACAAAACATCACATGATACCGATGTATCTTAGATATTAGTTGGACGTCGCCGTCCGTGAAACTCTTCAGGTCGAACTCAGAACCGTTCGCCTCCGTGTCGGCGAGCTGCGCTCACGCTGTCGTGACTGGTGAAAAAAGACTCTGGGTTGACTTTGCCACAGGAAAAAAAAACAGAAAAAAAAACAACAACCAAAAAACCCCATGGGAATCGTCTGGTACGACGCTAAATTAATAGCTACACCAGACAACTTTGCACGCTGTTGGCTCCGAGCGTTGGTGGGAGGTACAGTTACTGATTTAAACCTAAATACAAATCAATCAAAGATGATCTCAGTTAACTGTTGTTGATTTTTTTTTTTTTTTTTTTTACAAGCTCAGGCCCGTCTGTGATTTTCATATTACAGAACAGAGCGGGTAAATGAGGCACAACATGGAGTTTTTAGGTGCCATTAAACAATATTTTGACGTAAACATTGAGTCAAGATGCTTGATAAACCCGTTTATTCATTTATTACGCGACCGTCAGACAGAACTGAAGCCGGTGCGGGTGGAGAGAGTGTGGAGACCAAAACGGAGATAAAAGGACCACAAGTTAAATTTTAAATCAGGAAGCTGCAAACTTCAGGCTAATGTTGATAAAGGTGACGTTGTGTCGGCAGCTCTGCCCCCTAGTGGTCGAAAGCTGTTTATTACAATTTGTGGGTCACGTCCTCTGCCAGAGTGCATAAGACTCTCTTCTCCGCTGCTGCCCCAATTTTAAATTTAGGCTAACAAGGTTAGCTTCGGCCTAGCGCGCGCACACGCGGAATTAAAAAAAAAAAAGGGATATTTCCAGAGGTTGCCTGAATTGCCTTCCCACAGCGCCCGGCAGGTACTGAGCTCACCACCGTCTGGGCGAGCGGTGGCTCTCACGGTGGCAGGGAGAGTTCAAGGTTGCAGCGCACAGCTTATGTCTCTGTGCAAGTTTGTGCATGCAGGCGATTCTTGTGTGTGTGTGTGTGTGTGTGTGTGTGTGTGTGTGTTAAGTGGGCCTTGTGAGCCAACGCTTTAGGTCTTTTTTTTTTTTTTTTTTTTAACATGTCGCAGCTGGTGAGAGAGCGAGGCACGGTGCGCTCTCAGGTAATCTTTCAAGTGGAAAAAAACAACTTTCCCATAACGTGATCGCTGACATTCATTCCGAGCGAAAGGCAACCATTTTGATTTCAAACCGATAAAGAGGATTTTTTTTTTTGCTCATCGGGACAGCTGCAGGAAAGAAAAAAAAAATCCAATCTCATCCCCAAAATAGTTCCTTGCGGTTAAAAGCAGGTCCTCTGTACCTACAGTGGCATCTGGTCAAGTAAACATCTCGTCGGTTGCTTGGAAATAGACAAACTGTTCTTGATGGAGAACATTTTGTCAGCGGTTTAAAGTCCACGGCCCAGTTTCTGCTCCTGCCAAACACATCCGGCTCTCTCGTGTTCTACCTAATGAAAAACATTACATGGAATTAAAAAAAAAAAAAAACAGATTAGTAACCTGTCAGGTACCTTGAAGTAATCCACGCCTGATGTTGCACAACTGAACGGACAGCGAAAACGCAGCAGAGAAAACTACTCGCAGCCATGTGGCTATCGTCACAGCATCTGCTGAAGAATCAGGCCAACCCCCCCCCCCCCTCCACCCGCCCGGCCCCCCCGGCCCCCCCGCCCGGCCCGTTCTGCAGGAGCCGGCTGTGGAACAACAATAACGTGAGCAGGCAGCGGCTGTCACACGGCAGATGAACGAGCAGATCGCTGCGATAGCCCGAGTTGGGAGAAACTGGAAGCGGGGGACATAAATACAAGTTAATCAATCACCTCACTTCCAGTCTGCTGCGCACACACGTCAACATTACGTACGCTAAAAAAAAAAAAGTCAGCACGTTGGGAAAACGTGTCGTCTGCGAGCTGTTCGTCGCCTCGTTTGTGA
The DNA here is from genome assembly GCA_016785225.1 of Psettodes erumei. NCBI lineage: Eukaryota > Metazoa > Chordata > Actinopteri > Pleuronectiformes > Psettodidae > Psettodes > Psettodes erumei. The sequence continues at coordinate 479,354 of JAFBJZ010000379.1, read as the reverse complement.
CAAAAATCTCGCCTTTTAGACTAAAAACCGACGAGGCTACCCCCCCCGTTACCTCTGTAAGCCGCCGGACCAAATGTCATTCAGACAAAAGCGACATCTATCTTTAGTGACAGCGCCACGAGATTCAGCACATCGCATCAGACTCCGCGCTGCCGTCACATCCAATCACGCCGCTGAGATCTATCTGCATTTCCATCCCAGAATATGATATTTGGTCTGGGTGGAGGAGATTATCCTCCGCTTGCTTGTGTGGATTTCGACTGGCAAGGCGTCCCCTTCACTAGCTAGACAGCTGTCCCCCCCCCACCCCTGCCTCACCCCCCCACTCCCCCCCTCCGCTTTGACTACTTCAGGCAAAACAGATGAGCCTGGTGATTCAAACTCAGCCAAGGCAGCATAATAGCGGGGGAAAATTCCCTCTTACTCAGGGAATTAATTCACGGAGAGCGGCGACGAGGACAAACGGCTGGAAACGCCAGCGTCAGTATTTTCACGCCGGCGCTTCAGCTCTTCTGCTGTAACGTACGTCCAAGCTGCGAAACGAATCCCACGGGCGAGCAAACGCGCACCGCGGCAGCAGTGACACTCGTTGCCTGTAGGTGGTGCCGGCGTTATGGCTGCAACAACATTCCTTGACTGCAGGAGGCCTCGGGGGTTTGAACGGCTGCCGTCGCCGCCACTTCCACTTCCCCCCCCCCGTCCGGCTCTCAGCGCGGGCGTGAACATGTTTTCATTTCCACAGTGAAATAAGAACACTTCAAATTAGGATTAGCATTAGCATGTAAGTTAATGTCACGGGCCGCCGTCCCGCTCTTCCGAGGGATACTCCGCCCCGGCCGGGGGGCGAACCCGGAGCGGGAAGCGAAACGAGGAAAGCGTGAGCCTCGATTAATTTATCAAATCTTGACCACGGGCGAAACCCGCAGAGCGCCACGCTGTTGGGTTACGGCGCAGAGAAGGCCGGCTTTGTTGCCGGATGTGGGGAAAAAAAAAAAAAAAAACATCCAATAGGCTCTAAAAAAAGCACAGGAAGGAAACTGGGGGTGGGGTGGCAGCGAGCAGCGATGGGGGTGTGGTGGTGGCGGAGAGTGGGAGTGAGAAAGGAATGTTCGCTTCACTCTCTCTTTCTCCTTCTTGTTATCATGCGTACACACACAGAATAACCCCCGGTTTTCTCGCTAACAGCTATGAAAAGAATGCAGCGTCACCGTGCGAGAGAATGAGCCTCCACATGCTCGACGATCGTTTGCCGTATCAATAAATAAATAAAAAAAAAAAAAAAAAAGACACGAGGAGGCGTCAGTCGGGATAATAATTAAAATCTGAAGGAGCGTTCGCTTTCAGAGCCGGACCCCGACCGCGTTATTTCATTTCACGTTTCTCCACAGCTGCAGCGGGAGATCGATCGATCGAGGAGAGTTGAATAATTTATTGATTAACGATCATCGGGAGGAAGCGCTCGACCTCACGCGCCGCCTGATGTCGGTTCGGGTCCGCCTCGCTGGCATCGGTTTAATCACAGTTTCACTTTACTGGGAGCTACGCGCGCACAAACGCGGCTCCTCGTTCTCATCTTCCGGGAAAGCGACGTTCACCACCTGGTTTCGCCAGATGGCTTCAAACGCGCTCGAGAAAACGAGGTTAGAAAACATTTTCAGCGTGCAACGACCCCTCAAGGAGAACAACGACCAAGATAGTAGGAATGTCTTCCCTGAACTTCCCTTTTTTTTTCCCAGTAGTACGGTTTCATTTTCACTTCGGGTAAATCTAAACCGAGAAGCGTAATCCACCACAATCTACAGCCTCAAACAACAACAACAACCAGAAAGAAAAAAAACAACGCACAACCTGAGCGTGTATTTGTTTAATCCTCAAACCTCTGGATCTCGGCCTCCTGCAGCTGCCGCGAATGTCGTGTTTACACAACTGCAGCCGAGGAGCGACGTGAAGTCATCACCCGGGGAACGTTTGTCTCGTTAGCGAGCCCCGCGCAGGTAAGGCGGGGGGGGGCTGAGGTCGACGCAACAGCGGCGGCGTCTGTGCGCCTGCAGGCGAGGTGGAGAGAGAGAGCAGGCGCCGGAGCGTCACCGCCGCCACCGCGACACCTCACCGCTAACGCAAACATTCCTGCCGCCGCTCCTCCAGGCGCCACACAAGGCCGCCTGTGTTCCTCCCCAGAAGACCCGGATCTGACGCGTCTTGCGCTTCTTTCAAAAAAAAATCTGGATTAGGATTACCTTATTTTTTTTTTTAGGACGGAGATTTGCAGCTTTACACTGGGGCAAACATCATTAAGACTCATCCCAGGTCCCGCCCAACTTTCACTATCAAACGTCTTTGTAGCAATTAAATGATCAGACGGCTAACAGGCTAACGGTTCAGCCAGATTAGCTGCTAATCTATTTGGAGGAGGAACTTAAACGGGAGGAAAAGTCTTTCACTGCGCGCGCACCACCGAGGCAGGAATGGAAGGTCAAACTAAAAAAAAAAACGATGGGTAATAATTTTACTGTTTATGCCGTCGCCCCCTCGTCCAAAGATTTACATCCAACCTGTCTCACGTCTTCAATCTTCAAACCAAGAGAAACAAAGTCGGCAGAGAGAGAGAGAGAGTTACGCTTTCAAGTCCCCGCTGAAATCCAAACGGATGAGACAGGGTGAGGTGACAATCCTGCCAGGACGTCGGCCATCGGCTCTGAAGAACGAAAAACGTTAAAGCTGTGATTATTCTGAGGAGGTCGGGCCTGAACTTCTGTGAAGATCTGATGTTCATTAACTGGCGTTAATGACGGGGCGACGGGGTGGGGGTGGGGGCATATTTCAAACTTTTATTTTCCCCAAAAAAAAAAGGAGATGTCAAGGACTGGAGACAGGGGGGGGGAAAAACCAACTGTAATGGTGAGTACTTGCAGCTCCTGACATTCATTTCAGTGTCAGCACCATTTCAAAGCTTCATAACGTCTCACGTCCAAAACATTTCCCCGTTACAGGCCCGGCTGTGGCAAAGAACAGAACTTTACCACCATGCAAATGGAGTTGAACTCTGACTCGGAGCCCGGAGCACGGGAGCGGGGGGTGGTGGGGGGGGTGGGGGGTGTGTGTGTGTGTGTGTGTGTGTGTGTGTGTGTGGGGTTGGGGAGGGTAGAAAAGTGAATGCTTGTGCCTCTTTTCAGCACTCCACAGCTCCGGAGCCTGGGAACTTCAGCAGCTTGGCCGGGCTCTGAGAAATATCCTGAGCTGTAATGTAAACATGTCTGAACTCTGATCTAGCATGCCCCCCCCCCCCTCGCCACCCCCCACCCCCCCACATCCCCCCTCCCGCCGGTGACATCAGGAGCCCACTTTCTCATTTCCTGAGCGGGGGTAATGACCCCGGGGGAGAACGGGCCGTTTGAAGTCCTGCAAATAAAAAGCTGCTCTGATTGTTCCTCGGCAGAGGAGCGAGGCGGCCCGTTTCAGACCCGGTTCTGGCAAGCGGGTCACCGGCGGGATTTTAGCGACGTCCACGCCCCGTTTTTATGACATCATCCGGTCCAGGAAGCTGTGACGTGTCAGGCGATTGTCAGATAACAACCGCACCGGTTCAGCTCCACACGCAGACGCACACACACACACACACACACACACACACACACACACAAAATCCCCCTTCATCGTTGTCAAGCGGGTACACAACCAGCGCACACACTGGTTGGCGTCCACGTAAAACACACCTGAACACGCTCGTTCCCACAGGGCTCCGGTTTCAGCAACAGGGCGGCCCAAGCACTTGTGGAAAGACACTCGGAGGCACTATACCCTATACCCCCCCAACACACACACACACACACACACACACACACACACACAGCCCCCACCTTCTCGATCCCGCCCTCAAGTCAAGCAGGAAAAACCTGACGGAGCTCAAAGCGCTCCCTCAGCAGAGGGAACGACACGTTACCTCCACTCGTACGTAAACACGACCCCATCACGTATGTTTTCACGCTGAATTTCCACATGGTGAAAAAAACAAAACAAACATGTTTCCTGGTTGGATTAAGCAGCTAAAATGAGCGCTAACATATTAGCGATAAAAGGATAAAAATTCCCCGCTGACCGCGGCGGCGCAGAGGATATTTTTCCACGTCTCCGCGTCCACGCGACGCTCCAAAACTCAAACAAAGCGCCGGCTGACGGCGGGAAGCGCGCCGGAAGCACCGAATCGACAACAAAGGGATTACGGTCGGGGACTCTCTAATCCAAACCCCTCGGGAGCGGAGGTGTTTCAACCCGGCGAAACGTTGGCGCGGATGAAACGGCGAGCTAATTCATATTCATCCCAACATGAAACGAGCGTCAGCGCCTGCTGCAGGATCTCATCTGGAGGACATTTTTTTAAAAAACGCCATTTTTTGGAGGTCGTTTTCAAACTGAATCTCAGGAACGTCTGAGTAACTAAGTGCAAAATACTTCAGCGCCTCTCGCTCACCTTATTCTACGCTAAAATGAGAAAAGCGGACGCTTCGCAGATGAAGCCGCTAAATCATCCGTTCCGCGCGCCAAACACATGCCGTACACACGACCCGTCGCTCGTTACTACGCCGAATGTAAATTAGCAGAGTCGACACAAAAACAACAGGAGGACGGATGTGTGTGTGTGTGTGTGTGTGTGTGTGTGTGTACGTTATCTGAAGCTAAATCCGTTAGCACGCAGGCTCTGCTAACACGCGTGGAGGACGACCCAGCGGCTCCGGTGCGGCTACGCGAGCTGAGTGGACCCTGAAGACTCAGAGAGCCCACCCCGGCCCCCCCCGGCCCACCCAGGCCCACCCCGGCCCCCCCCGGCCCACCCCGCCCACCCGGCCCACCCCCCCCCCCCTGCCCACCCAGGCCCACCCCTGGCCCCCCAGCCCCCCCCTGCCCCCCGCCCACCCTGCCCACCCCTGCCCCCCCGGCCCACCCAGGCCCACCCAGGCCCACCCCGGCCCACCCCGGCCCCCCCGGCCCCCCCCAGGCCCACCCGGGCCGCTCATGTACCCACTTAGACCGGATCATCCCTGTAAGACGGAGGATGAGACGAGTGCTGCGCGGTTTCAGCAGCGCTCTTCAAACACTGATACTGTACAGCCTTCCCACCGGCTGCTGAATAAAACATGAGGCGTGTGCAGCGGGGTGGGCTGTGTGTGTGTGTGTGTGTGTGTGTGTGTGTGTGTGTGTGTGTGAGACAGGTGGGGAGGTGGCGGGGGGGTTTCTTAAAACACCACGACCACAGACACTGTCTAACAGATGATGCGTGAACGTCTTTGATTTGACACCCGTCCTTCGCTGGCCTGCTGGGTGTCGTCCTCCACTCGCATGTTCCTCTTTGTTTTCTTATTTTGTTTGTTTGTTTGTTTGTTTGTCTGTTTGTGTGTTTTTGGTACTTGCATGGAATTTGTCAACAAAACCTAAACGAGGCCGGAGGAAGACGGGACGTGTGCGTGCTCGTTTCAGACGGCAGGTAACAGAGATGTCCCAGATTCTCCGAGCTGCGTGACGCCTCCTCTTTCTAACAGACATTATGCTGGATTATTTAAAAAAATAAATAAATAAAATAAAAATAAATAAATAAACCCACAAGTGCACAGTCGGATCTGCCGGAGGTGACAACAACAACGACGACCGCACAAACACAAGATCCTGACTGTTTGTCACTGGATAATATGAAAATCTGCAGTTTCCAAGTCTCTGGATTGGGGATTGAGGATTAAAGCTTCTCTGAGTGAAATTTGTTTAGTGCCACTTGCCTCCCCCCCCTCCTCCTCGCGCTCTGTCCCTGGAGGACATGGCGTCCCCTCGCCGTCCCCAAAACGTGCGTGTAGCCGAGTTGTTTACACGCCGATGTTATCATAAAACTGTGTTTACTGGGGGAATAGAGACATTCATTTCACGCACGATTTAGCCGCAGGATGATACGGTAGCTATTAACAAAGTCGGCATCAACACACTGTCCAAACAAATGTCCCCGAACAGGCGCTCGTTTCCTGGAAGCTGACAGGCGGCGGCGGCAGCAACGTTTCCCCTCGTCCTCGTAGACGAGCTGCGTTCACGTGGATTTTAGCGAAGTGACGCGAGTGTGTCTCTGAAGGGACGATCCCGTCTGTCAATCAGAGGACACGCGAGGACGGAGACGTCCTGTCGTCCGCCGCCCGAAGTTAATCAGTTATAAAACGACTCCTGGCTTCAGTCATGTCCCGCAACACTTCCTCTCGCGCCTGTTTTTTTAAAAAAACAAAAAAACATAAATCCACACCAACCAAAAGATCCACGAGCAGAATTGGATTGCGGCTGTTTCATATCTTGGAATGAAGACTAATCCCAAATAGGAGAGAGATTAACAGATGCTTTGCCACAGCATACGTCTTAATGTCTTGTAATCAGAGCGCGGCGCATCTCGCCGCCGCGGTCGACACAATGAGACAAGCGTAATCACATCAGGCTTACGGTGCAGCCACGCCGTCAATAAACACACACACACACACACACACACACACACACACACACACACACACACACCCTCGCTGAAGGGGATCAACTGACAGCCGGCGATTTCCAAAAGGAAAACTTCAGCCTTCCCATGACGACACGGAAGCTGAACCCGCTGGGTCGGGGGTTCGGCGTGGGCCTCCACCGTGGTGGGTGGCCCCCGCCGACCCGGGGGCTAATCGTCTCACATCTGAGCCGGGGCCGAGATCGGACCGCCGAGATCAGACCGCCGGCTCGGCTCCGATTCAGGCGGTTCGGGTGTGAAGCCAGGAAAGAGCGCACGCCCTCTCCATCCATCACGCGTGTTCTGGAAAAAACCTGGAAGTTGTCGTTTCGTTTCTCGCCGGCGGTGGCGGACGAACGGGTCGGCGCTCACGCCGGGTCGGACGAACCCGAGACGAAACAGCGGGATCCCAGCTTTTTGACTTCGATAATAAAAGAGAAGAAGACCGCAGACGTCGCCGTGGTGGACGCCGCACGCTGTTCGCACGCTTTTAATGACAGCCGCTGCCACGACGGGAGCGGGAAACGGGTCGGAACAGCGAGCGGTTCCCAGATCTGTCGCTGGAAACGAGACTGGGAAATATCAGAACCCCCCCCCCTCCCCCCCCAGCGCCGGGCAGGCCCGTTAATCACCGGGCCGGCTGCTTTTTCAAGGCCCGTTAGACTCTGTGTAAACACGCGCAGGAAATGTATTCGGCGGCTCTAAACATTTACGCGGGGGCCTTACGCGTCAAACCGCCACGTCTTTCAGGAAGGTGCTTAGCGGGCCGCTCGTTCGGCGTGACGCCACGCGGCGTGCTACTCGCAGCCGGGGTTTGCTCAACTCACTATTGACAAATGCAATATGGCTGCCGGATCCTGACGAAAAACCAACGGCCGGTGTTTTAGCGAGCTCCGCTCTGTGACCTATTTCTGCGATGAATGCATCTTCTGGTTCAGGTAGGAAGAGGAAGATGGAGGAAAAAAAAAAAAAATCTGAAATCCAAAAGCTTTGAATGAGCGTTATGGAAAATCGCTTCCCGAGGATAAGTAAAGCCGTCCTCTCCTCTTCTTCTTCTTCTTCTTCTTCCCCATTTCTCCGATTTCATCTAAGAGAATATCCTTTGTTAATCTGCTCTCAATGAGCGCCGTTGTGAGGCGCCGCTCATAATCCATTGTGTTGTTTGCCCCCTCGCTCGGTGTGCGTTTCCATCGCAAATTCCAATGTGAACAGTCAATAACGTGCACAGATGTGGCCATTGTGGAAGCCTCGCTTTTTTTTTTTTTTTTTTTTTTAAATTGAGAAGAATGCAGCGTGGTGAATTACAGCTGCAGCCCGGGAAACGTGCGAAACAAAAGTGTTACTGTCTTCACAAGCCCCGCGATGATGCAAAAACACACAACTTTTTTAAGTATCTGGTTGCGCGAGTTATTCTACTTGACGCATTTTGGACAAATCCAGGAGAGAACTGGCCCCGGACAGATGCCGCGGCCGAGGGGATTTGTGTTTTGCTGCCGCTCAGCTTCGCGGCGAAAAAAAAACCATATTAACCTCGGGGTTGATATAAACACGTGCACGCCGGGACTTCATTTCCTCCTCCTGGCCTCGTCTTGCTGCACTCATCAGTTTTGTGCAGAACATGCTACTCCAGAGTCAACAGCAGTAAAAAAAAAAATAAATAAAAAGAGAGAGAGATGGCACAGGATAACGGCGTTCCCTGACCTCAGCGTTCTCCAGCTGCACCGCATGAAAACTAAACCGCACGTTATGATCGCGGAGAACGCGTTCTTCTCCTCGGGTTCTTCATTAAAAAAGGCGCGAGCTGAACGCGCCCACTTCCAGAACTGGAGGGCAGTTAATGAACTGACGGAACAATCACCGCTGCCCTTTTATGGCTACCCTGGAAAAAACAAAAAAAACAAAACCATCGCACTGTTTATTTTTCCATCCGGCATCTCGAGCAAATCCAGGAACATCTGCAAGCTCTCAACCCTTTTGACATCACGGCTTGGGAAACGCTTCGCATTCTCGATGCCGAAACTCCCTGGTGCCCGGCGAAAGACGCCGACGACGACGAAATAAATCCCGCAGATGTCGCGCAGGAAGCGGGCGCTATCGGCGGGCACGCGGAAAGCGTCACGGCGTCCATCGCTGCAGCTGAGGCCCGGAGACGGCTCCACGTGAGGCGAGGCGGCTCGGCGCCCTTCTCCAAAAGTTGCAAACTACCGTAAAAGCAAACGATCCGCTGTGCAAACGATCCGCTGTGCAGAACGAGCCGCGGGTTCGGGTTAAACGGGTTAAAGGAGCCGCAGAGCAGGCGTCAGCATCCCTGGGTTCAAACACGAAGCGTCCCCGTGGCCCAGTGACCCCAAAAAACATTTCCTCTCAATGGATTGCTTTTGCAAAACAAGCTTTTGTGATCCTGTATCATCCAATCTACTTCAAGCACACACCCCCCCCAACACACACACACACACACACACACACACACACACACACCCTCCCTCCCCCTCTAATCAGCAGAACCAGGGAGCCACAGTTTATTGCTGCTGCTTTGAAGCGTTTCCTGCCGTTTGCTCGTTCACCAGGAGTCACAGCAGACTCACGTTGGAGTAAGAGTGATCAGCACACTGACACACAACTCGCACGTCACGCACACAACCACAGTTCGTGCAGAACATCTCCATCCTCACCACACACACACACACACACACACACACACACACACACACACACACACACACACACACACACACACACACACACACACACACACACGAGCAGAACTCACCGCGATGCGCGTGGAGTTCTTCTGCTCGCCCTCCGAACCCTTCTGCTCCCCGTTGGACCTGCCGTACTCCGGAGGTTGATGGTTCGAGCCCCGGCTGCCCTTCGTCTTCCGGTTCCCGGGCCCCTGGTGGACGATGTTGAGCAGGTGGAGCGTGCTCTCGTGCTCCCGGTCCGAGCTCTCGGCCTGACCCCGCTGGTAGCGGTTCTCGCAGGTGGAGTGGTGCCGCCTGCACAGCTCGATGCGGGCGCGCAGTCGCTCCACTATGGCGTTGTGCAGCTGCGGCACCGCCGAACCCCTGGAAGCGGCCGCCGCCGCCGCCGCCCCCCGGCCCGGTCCCGACCCCGCCGGGCATGGGCCCCAAACCGACGCCCAACATGGGTGCGAACGCCCCCGGAGCGGACTGGGCGGGGGTCGCCTCTCCCATGCCACGAAGACTTTATGGAGACTGAGGTCCACTGGGCTTGTACCGGACCGCGGTTCGGGCATGGAAGGACGCAACGCGCGCGGACTGGGCTACGGTACCATGTGGAAAAACAACATAGTGGAACAAAGTCGGGCGCAGAGAAGGAGACAATGTAGCCCGTCCTCAAACGGAGACGTCGGGTCGGAACAAACTGGCGGCTCGGTCCATTTAAATAAAAGTCCCGGTGGTGCGCGGTTCCGTTTTCTTCCTCTGCCCGCGGCTAATTAAAAGTGAAACGGTTCGCGAAAACGCGGATTCGCGGGCCGGAACCGATCCCGCTCTCGCTCAGCGACTCGACCTCTTGCTCTGGCAGGAGATTCGGTTCAACCCTTCGCTCCGGTTCCGCGGAGCGTCATGGTTTTCCGCTCACTTTTTTTTTACCGACGGTCCGAACAACGGGGGCTGCCCGCTGTCAATTCAAAGTGGGAGAAACGCACAAAGCCTCGAAACTTCAACACTCACGGCATGTCCCCGCGTCAGGAGACGGATCCTTTCTCTCGCTCTCCCTCGGTCCGGATCGGACGGATCTGGAAGAAGAAGAAAAAAAAACCCAAAAAACATGCAGCCCGGAAAAAGAAGAAGAAGAAGAAGAAGGAGCGAGGAGCCGCCGACCGAGATCCGTCTCACGCAGTCCGGTGACGCGCGTTTGTCCGTGCGGTGCGGGGAGGCAGCGGCGCAGCCACTGACACACAGAGCCTCATTGTGCCGACATTCCTCCCCTGACATGATACTCACACACTCACACACCGACGCGTCCGGGTCCAAACGCACACTCTGCTGGAGCGGAGGGGGAACTGTCCCGGCACCGGGGGATCCTTCACTCCGACTCCCATGATGCATCTGCAGAGAGGAGGAGGAGGAGGAGGAGGAGAAAAAGAAGGAGGAGGTGAAGAAGAAGAAGAAGAAGGAGAAGGTGAAGAAAAAGGAGAAGGAGGGGAGAAGAAGAAGAAGAAGAAGGAGGAGGAAGTGGAGGAGAAGAAGAAGAAGAAGAAGAAGAAGGTGAAGAAAAAGAAGAAGGAGGGGAGAAGAAGAAGAAGGAGGAGGAAGTGGAGGAGAAGAAGAAGAAGAAGAAGAAGAAGAAGAAGAAGAAGAAGAAGAAGGAGGAGGAGGAGGAGGAGAAGGAGGAGGAGGAGAAGGAGGAGAAGATCGTAGTAAGAGTTTCACACCTTCTCCTGACCTGCACAGTGTTTGTAAGTTGCCTTTATCACTTGAGGCTCCACAGGCTTCTCCTGCAGGTTTACATCTCATGTGTGTGTCATTTACAGAAATATCACAACAGTTAAAAATATAATCTAACACAAGTTCAGTTCAGCATGAAAAATCCTGGAACATCACTGGAGCTCTTGAGGAGAACAGATCCATTAACTCTGGGATCCGGACCAGATGAGTCGTGTCCCTCTTCGGGAACGTCGAGGAGCTGCCGTACATGAACATCATGAACATGAAGGTGCATCTGATCTGAAGTGGACTGGATGCTTTGTGTGCACAGCGATACCTTAAAGTCTGAGGAACATCTGAACCACCAAGAATATTTCAGATTTAGAAGGAACCCGGTCGTTCTCAGAGGAAACCCACAGAACGTGCTCATGGTGATGACAGATGTCAGATTAGGAGATTTACATTCACGATTCTTTCTCCTCGGCACCGGTAAAGAAAACAGGTTTCACATCTTTAAACTAAAAGTTGACTGACGTAGCTCAGTGGAGATTTAACTGTGACAAACTGGATTTTTTCCTGCTGCTCAGGATCTGGACCTCCGTTTTCCATGAGCAAGGAGCCGGGAGCGAAGGAATCTCTCCTTCATTCATCGCACATTTTATTTTTTTCAGCTACCTCTCTCATTTGTCATCACGGCCTCGATTGCCCAAGAAAACGTTTGGCCGGTTAGTCACGTTTATTCCCTTTATGGGAAATGACAAGCCGGGCCGCCCGCTCGTTACTGGAAAGTGGCGGTCATGTCCCGAAGCGAGCCGGCGTTCGTTTAACAGGCTGGAATAAAAGTTTTACTAAGCTGCAGGTGTGAGAAGCACCTGAACCACGACGCACTTTGGCTTTAGCTGCCGTACCTAATATTTTGACCAGGGTGCAGCTGCAGTGGTGCAACAGCAGGGGGCAGCAGACGGTCGGCAGCAGATTATAAACATGGGGGGGGGGTGATGTTCAAACAGGAACGTCCAACTTTCACGTCTTGATTTATTCTACGTCCACAGATTATGTCTACCATAATACAGGAATAACAAAATGTCGTATTCTTGCGAGTCCCGAGTTAAACTGTACCACATCACACTGGCGTTATTGGTCATATTGCTTCACAAAAATCAAGACAATTTGCATACATCAGTGTTAGTAGAGAGAGAGGGTTTCCTTGTTTGTTTGTTTTTTTTCTTCCTTTTTTAAACAATTATCAACTCCAGAACACACAATAAATTAATAAATTAAAAACACGAGCGATCTGCAAAATGCTTTTACAGTAGTAGCAATAAAAGTGGTTAAAAAAAACAAAAACAAAAACAAAAACAAACGCTCTCTTCTGGTACAGTACGTCAACCCAGTGACCGTCTGACAGCAGCAGTGTTTTCAGCGTGGCCCTGCGGTTTAAACGCACACTACAGACTCACAATCTACCACGACACAAGCTCGCCTCGCGCTACACAATAAATTACACTTATCACTTCAGAGACTGACGGGGGGCTTCAGTCTGCTCCTCTCTCCACAGCTCACATATCACATATACATCAAAATGGGAATTTCGAGGGAAAAAAAAAAAAAACACAAACGTTGTAACACACGTAGCTTAATTTAGCCTGACCCAGTAAAAAATAACCGTAATAAAAAGAATACAAAAGCAGTAAAAATGGTAGAAAAACATGAAGAGGGAAATCTTAATGAAATCATCCGTAAAATCCGCCGAGCGCCGCGTGGACACGCAAATTCATATCGGGGGCTCAGTGGTTCCAGCCCACAGTGAAATACTGGACTCGAGTCGAACGAGAAACCGATCACTTGTCAATACAATATGGCTAATAATATGGCAAATCATTCGATTTCTTCAAGGCAAAAAAAACTGAAATGGAAATATAAAGGCAAATGAAACAAATAGAAGAGAATTAAGAAATCATTCTTTCCTCTTTTAAGTGACCGCGATCACTGGCGAATCTTCGTGGTGGCGAGAGCGTCGTGTTTTTTTTTTTAGCGCTGAGAAACAATCGCTCGGGTTGGAGACGCAGCTCGGGCTCGCGGCCTCGCGAGGGCGAGGGAGGCGTCACCTGAAGCAGAACCTGCGGGTTCCTCCCCGTCACTCGGCCTCTTAAATACAACGTGGGCTTAGTTGAAAGTGAGACAGACAGTCATGCACAGTTATCATGAGGGCGTCTGACACGGGCCTTTGTATCGCTGTACCCCCCCACACCCACCCCACACCCTTTCTTTGTCAGCAGACATGCACTGCTAAGCTGAAACGATCGCCCTGCGGTGAAAAATAATCTCCGCTTCTGCACGACTCAGCAGAAAACGACAGATTGGAGTGAAGAGGGAGAGCGCGCCTGCATGCCAAAAAAAAAACCCCCGAGCGCACGTCGGCGTTCCTGAGACCGGCGAGCTCTTCACCGCGCATCAAAATGGCTATCGACCGGTTAGCTCCCGCCGCCGCGTCAAACGGGCGGCGATAAATAATGTCTGGGACGGCGCGGGGGCGGGGCCAGGCGGGGGGCGCGGCTGTGGACTTTGTAGAAAGGATGGATCGATGAGCGAGGGTGATATTTTTAACAGTCGGAGAGCTTTGGCGCGGCGCTTCACCTGCACGGCCTGATATCCTGCATGCTCGCGGCGTCACAGAGAACAGGCGTGGGGTTAAAGTTATGGCTTTTCTTTTTTTTTTTGTCCAAACAGTCTTAAACGAGCCCATCCAGTCTTCAGAGCAATGATAGGAACAGGAAACTGACTGGATATTAGCTTTTTTTTTTTTTTGTTTTGTTTTTTTTGCACAGGTCAGTGTCAGGACTTGACCCCCTTGGCGGGTTCGGTGGACTGGCGCACGTCGGTCCACTCCTGCATGGTGCTCTGCAGCGCCTGGGTCTTCTCCTTGTCCACCTGCACGTAGTCCACCTTCTCGTCGGAGGTCACGGAGGACGTGGACGGCTGGGGAAAAAAAACGAGGCGGGGGTCAGATACGGGGGGGTCGAGAGCGGGAGCGACAAATTCAGTTTTTGCGAAAAAAAAAAAAAAAAAACGGGCCCGTTTACTTTTCTGTGCGGGCTGGGTGACCCGGGCTGGAAGTCCAGCGCCAGGTAGTCCACGTTGCCGCACTTCCTGGGGGCCGGGCTGCTGGTGCCGCTCACGGCCGGAGAGGTAGACGCTGGATTCTGCTAATGAGGACGGGAGGAAGGCGGAGAGTTAGCGTAGCGTGCTAACGCTAAAACAGAAAGAAGAAAACGCGAGCTGCCCCCCCCGGCTGCCGGGACTCACCATGGCCACGTAATTCTCCTCGCTGTCTGCGGAGTCGGTGCTGGTGATGCTTTGCGTGGAGATGGGTCGACAGTGCTGGGAGGACATGGCGGGCCTGGGGGAAAAGCAGACGGGCTGTGTTACCTTCTGACCTCGGGCGGAAAGGAAAGAAGGCACAGTGTGTGTGTGTGTGTGTGTGTGTGTGTGTGTGTGTGTGTGACACGGGACTCACACGGGCCGTGTCCAGGACATGGTGACCGGGCTCTTAAACGGCAGCTCGTCAATGATCCCGTTGTTCTTCAGATCCAGAGGTGTCGGCTTCGCTGCGGGAAACAAGAGCGGAATGCTGTCTGATAAAAATCTTTTTTTTTTTTTTTTTTTTAAATCGAAAATACAATTAACGGAGCGGGGCCAAAAACTCACACTTCCTGTTGGGTTTGAGGTTGCGGTTGATGGGCGGCGGCGTGACGTCGCTGAGGCGGGCGGGCCTGTGGCACAGGGAGGCGCTGCTCCCCTTGCGGGCGGGCAACGTCGCCGAGAAACCCGGGAAGTCGAAGTGATGCGGCCCGGGGCTCATGGGGATGTAGATGTTCTTGGGGCTGTCGGCCTGGGCGGCGCTGAGCGGCGAGGAGCCCGGGTTCATGGGCACGTAGTTGTCGTCCGAGTTGCCGCTGTCCGAGCGGGTCAGCAGGGGTTTGGTTCTCTGGATGACGGGCGACGCGGATGGATGAGACGGGGAAAGCCGCGCCTCGGAAAAACGTCTCCGCGGCGGGATCGCGGGGGGAAAACTCACCAGGTAGGAGCTGAAGCCGTCGTTGACGGACTCCACCGACTGGCCCGAGCTGTTGAAATGGACGGGACGGTGATGGCTGTTCGTCTCGAAGGAGGAGCCTGCGAGCGAGAGGAGAGGGGGGAGGAACCGATATTTACCAGAAAAGCGGCCGAGGAGTAAACTCGCATTTTTCCGATGAAACAAACAGAACACGAGCGACATTTAATTAAACGCCTCGCTGACTTATAATGAGCCCGTGCAGCACAGGTGTGCGAGCAGCCTCGCTAACGAGGGTCGCGGGTTCACGTCTCGCCCGCGGCTACGCCGGGCCCGACCGCGGGGAGCATGCTAAGAGGCGGCGCATTGTGTCCGCCACCGCTTTTTTTTTTTTTTTTTTTTATTGCTCATCAGCCTGGAACGAAACATTCTGGAGCAGGCTTGAATTTCATTAGTGTCTCAACAGAGCAGTGTCTGCTAGACTGGGCCCTTTGTTTCTGCTCGGCCGCTGGTGTTAAATCAGTAGAACGAGAGACACAGGAAGAGGGAAGGGCGCGAGAGAAAGCCGGGCGGGCGGGCGGGGTGGGGAAGGAAGTGCAAAGTCACTGCAGCGTCGCAAGAGGACGCGGCGATGGAGTCGGAGCTTCGCTTTTTTTTTTTCTTTTTTCGAAAAAACAGGAAACAGGTGAAATGTGCGATTTGGAAAGACGCGCGCGCGCCAGGAGCGGTTACCTCTGTGCAGCCTGATGTTCTCCACGGCGGGAAGCGTGTTCCTGCGCGGGATGACCGACACCGCGGACGTCACCTCTCCGTTCTGGCTCCCCAGCGACTGGGGGCTCCCCCACGGCCCCTCCGGCCCCTGGCTGGGCTTCGGGGGCCTGGGCGGGGGAGCGCAGGACGACTCGGAGCTGGAGGGCGTCAGGGCGTTGTGGTTCTTATCGAACGTCCGCGGGATCTGGTAGAAGGAGCCCGGCGGCGTGGGGAGGTCGTAGTTGTCCGCGGGCCGTTCGCCGCCGTGCGCGGCGGCCGCGAGGGCGTTGCAGGGCGTCTTGAAGGTGTACACCTCCTCGTTCTCCAGCTCCGGCTCGCCCAAGCCGCCGTGGGCCGGCGCCTCGGCGCTGTAGCCCCGCGGAAGCACGTAGCAGGCCTCCTGGTCATCGTACGCCGCCGCCGCCGCCGCCTGGTGTTTCCCCGGCTTGGGCAGGCTGTAGAAGCCGTGCAGCTGCGCCCCCATGTCGTTCAGGCAGTGGGAGAAGCCGTGGGAGAGTTTCTGCACCGCGGAGTCGCTCCCCATGAACAGATTGCTCCGCGTGGCCTGGGAGAAACTGGCACTCCTGCAACACGGGCGAGGACACGGCGTGCTCAGCTCAGATGTTTATCAAACAACTTCCGTGTAACTCCCCAAACCTCCACATGGTGGCACCGCGGCGCTGCGGAGGAAACTGCACCGCCGCATCTTTACAAACCGCACCTTCCTGCAGCTTTAGCACAAGTTATCAATCAGTGTTTGTTTTTTGTTTTGTTTTTTTTCTCCCACCCAGAAAAGCGGATCGGTTCGCATGTTTTCGGCATGTCGACAGGAAGCGGGCGTCCCGTTCGGAGGGCGAACGCCGCGACTTTCCCACAGTTCGCCGGCCTCGGTCGGGCTCCCCCGGGGACGGGCCTCATTTATCCAGGCTGCTCTGACGGGCCCGACCTTGAGTGCCAGCTCCAGCGACCCCGCAGCTCGGACGTTAGCGGCCTGTTAGCCGAGCGAGGGCCCGGCCTGTGCTAATCTCTCCTGGTATTTTTATGCACACGCGTCGCAGGATTGTAACGCTCAATCTGACAGTTTTGAATGAATTACGCATCAAAGCAATACAATTAATATCGGCATAGCATTTTGCTCCCTCCGACTCCATTTCTCCCTCCTGTCAGACGGCGTGCCGCGTTTCATCAATCCATCTTCTGTCAGCCAAGGATTTCAATCAATCAATAATACGTTCATCATCCTGCCTTCCATCACTCTGACTGAATGGGGGCTTTTTGCGAGAGATGAATTCACAGCGCCGGTCATCACGCTAATTTTAGTCCGACATGAATCATACCCCTGCCGTCGCCGAACGCCCCGTCTTCATTAGCAGAGAGAGAGGGAGCGGCAGAAATATCTGCAGACGGACCGAGGGGTTTTGATTTCCCCGGGTTTGCCGAGAGGTCCGGCACTGCAGATTTATGTGCAAATCCTGCAGGATGGGGGGTGGGGGATATTCTATTCTATCCCAGGCGAGTCTGAATCCATAGGAGTGATGAATTGCAGTCTCACCCTCATTGATCATCTGCTGTGCCGGCTATCTACTGAACGGCATCATCATCATCATTACGGCCGCATTTTGACTCTTGGAAGTGGGCACGGCGGCAGCAGGAGGCGAGGGGAATGTTAATGGAGGAGCCGCGTTGGACGTCGGCCGCTCGGCCCCTTTTGTTCTCCTGCACGACGGCGCCTTCACGCCCACGTAGCGTACGTGCAGTCACACGGCGAGCAGATTCTGTGGTTTAAATGACTAAATTTACGTGATTTAGCTTTAATGTAATGACACGGATTTATCTTTCTGGTAGTTCGTACCCTATATTAACATTCCCATGTGCTTATTTCATCTTTAAGTAAATATCAACATTGCTAAAATAAAATAACATCGTCTGCATAGAGAATTTAATCCATGAATTGAATTGCTCGGTGGTTGTGTCAGAATTTAGACAGGAATATTTCTGTTTTTCACATTAAACAGTTTGGAATATTCCTTTAAATTAAATATATACCTTGTCATCTACAGTATCTGGCTCACACAAAGCAGTCAGATCATCCCCCCCCCCGCAGCAGTGGGTCTAACCCTGAGGGGCTTCTGAGCTGAGGAAGCGCCGCCAACCTGTACGATGACCCGCGTCAACGGACAACAGGAAACCGACACAGGACGCCCGGGGGGGGGTTTGGGGTCGCGACCCTTACCGTGCGCTCTCCGTCTTCCTGCTCATGCACTGGTGGAGGAGGAGGTAGTCCTGGGGGGCGCTGTTGGACAGGGAGCTGTGGTGCGCGTGGCGCGCCGGCATGTCGAAGGTGAAGAGGACCGGCTGGCTGGAGTGGATGGGGGCCGAGGACTTGCGCTCCCCGGTCAGAGGGGCCGAGGAGCTCCTGACATCTGCTCCGACAGAGCGGGGCATGTGGTGCAACCTGCCATCTGCGGACGGACGGGGGGGAAACTGGAGTTATTGATCGTTTAACCTGCAAAAGTTTGTTTTTTTTAAAATTATTATTGGAGAATGTAAGTTTCTGCACCATCAATCGCCCCCGTAAACATTTTCCTTTTGTTCGCCACGATCGCTGATGTCAGAGGGCGGCGTGTCGCTGGTTTGAGGGTTTTAAGCCTTTATGTGACCTTGCTTTACATGGAGCCTTGTATTCAATAGCTTTCAGTCTGCCCCGCGATCAATAGAGAAGAGGGATCTGTCTCGAGGGAGGAGAGAAAACAGGATCCCTCTGCTTTCTTTCTTTCTTTTTTTTTTTTTTTTTTTTGAGCTGCAGGGTGTGAGCGCTTCCAAATCACATGATCCAACTTATCCTCTCCGACCACGGTCAGCGTGCTTTGTTTGATTTTTATCGAACCCGACCGCTGTTGTGCACGGCGGGACTGTGAGAACACAACACCGTCCCGCAGAATCACAAAACCTTTATCGAATCCCCCCGCCCCCTCCGTTACTCCGGCACAAAAACGAAATGCGAACGTGCACGAAGTAATGTGGAAATAGCTGCAGAGAAAATGAAGACGGGGAGGCTGCGAATAGATCGGGCGGGAGGCCAAGGCGAGGAGGCGCAGAGCGAGCCGCAGGAGCAGAGAGTGGGCGGCCCGCCGATCCATCGACCCGTGGTGCTGCGTGCGACGCTAGCTGATGGGAGAGAGGGGAAAAAAAAACAACAACCTGAATCCGATCTCTCTGGCAGTAGATGCCACGTTCGCCAAAATATGATTTTTTTTTTTTTTTTTTTATTCTGTTAATCCATCAATTATTTTTTTGACTCGTCGTTAGATGCGATCTCACAAAGAAAGGCGATACCTCGGGAACGTGAGACGAAAATCGAACGTTTGGGACGGAACAGGACGCGAAGGAGAGAGAAAAACATTCGGTGCCAGTAAATGTTTGATAAATGAGCTAAAACACAATTTTCTCTTCTAATCAGCGACGTCAGCTCCGATTTAAATCAGATCTGCAAAAGAACTTCCTCTATCGGACCTTTGCAGAACATGTGACGGGTCAAACTGACTTTTTTTTTTTTTGGGGGGGGGGGGCGTTGTGTGAGTCACGGTGCGAGAACACAGAAAACACACGCAGATGTGCAGCGTGAGTGTGTGTGTGGGTGTGTGTGTGTGTGTGTGAGAGGAGGGAGGGGCCAATCTGGAGCCCAGCTAGCTAAAAAGAGGTCAGAGCCATGCCGGGGGGGGTGGGGGGGGTGTCCCAGGCCAGTGGACATCAGTGAGCCCCACAGGCAGGGACCCCCCCCCCCACACCCACAATTACACCATTGTTCTGAGTGAGTCCTCCCTCCCCAGGCTGTTTAGGCCTCATCTCCCCTCTCCACAAAAAGCTTTGTAAAAGCTTTCACCCAGCGCGGTGAGCACCGGGCCCGCTAACACGGGTAGATATATTGATTTATCGTGGGACGTCACCCCCAACCCCACCCCCGCCCCCTCGCCCCCCCACCCCCTCCACCACCCACCCTCCACCTCCACCCACCCACACACAAGCAGCGGTTTTAACGCCGAGGAGCAATTCAAAGCGCAAAAAAACCTCGCGCCAGGACGGGTTTAACGGGTTTTTGCGTTTGGAGTTGCCGAGCCCGGTCCGGCCCGCGCGGCTCATCGCCGACGCTAATGGGTCTGATGATGGATGTTACCACCGGGAGGCGATTCCATCAAGTCGGAGGAACCGCAGCGCAGAAACCCCCACCCATTCCCTCCACCGGCTAATGTGCTGTGACACTCGGGCGCAAAGTGGTAAAAGGTTTATTAACCAGACGCAGATTTATAATCCCTCATTTTTTTTTTTACAGAGAAACCGGGAGGAACCGGCCCCACGTCATCTCCGGACCCGGTTCTCCGAAGCTTCGACATCAAACGCTTAAAAGGAGACAAAGAATTCGTTCCCACGACATTCCTGGGAGCGCCGCGTCGTAAAGGAGCCTTCCCGGCGACGCGCTGCTATTCTGGGTCAAAGAGCGCCTGAGTTCATACGCCATCTTCCAATTACGCTCCGTAATACATCACCTACTGTCTCATCTGCTCCGCGGCCATAATCTAATATAGGCTGGCCGCTGGTCTCGGGGGCCAAAATTAGAACCCCGCCGGATCAGCGAGGACAAGAACGTCCTTTGTAGCGCGCTCATTTCCTCCCGGCCCGGCCAGAACTGGACGAGGACATACGATAATCGAATCTGGAATGAGACGTAAAAATAGAAAAAAAAAAAAAAAAACGCGGCGTTGACCTATTGAGCTGAGAGGGTGTCGACGGAGGGGAGAGGGAGATTTTCTCAGAGCGGCGGCTTTTCATCGGGACGCCGTCCACCTGCCTTCAATCTGAAATGCAATTTCCTTAATGGTTGTGTAAGAGATTATTTATATGTCAGCCCCGGGCTGAGAGCGCGGCGTCAGTCTGAGGCGAACAAAGTGATGTGGACGTTTCGCTGTCCCCTTTAAAAAAAAATAAGACGCAGCTCAGACACACAGGAGCCTCCTGATCACATTCATGTTTTCCCCTCCACCCGATCGCAAATCGATCGATCGCCTGAAAAGCCTCGCCGGGCCCCCGCGAGTCTAAAAAACGGCCTGAAGCTCATTTCTGGATGAAAAAGCCCAGACGACTTGTGCTGTGCATCCAGTTTTTTGACGTGCGAGACGTCCCCGCGCGGATGAATCGAAACGAACGATGACTCAGCTGTATCCAGCGAACGTTGGGAGGCGGTTTACAACGTCTGAAGGGACGTCCTCCAAACACCGGAAACCGCATCGGATTATCTCCGCGCTCCGGCCAATCGCGGCGAGCGCGCGGCGGGCCTGTCCCGGCTGATTACAGAAACGGAGACAGGTGTAAACAGACGTCAGCTGATTTGCATGTAAACAGTCGGGGGACGGTTTGTTACGCGGTCGCCTCCGTCACCGAACCCGCCGACATGAGACCTAAAAAAAAAACAAAGAGCCGGATTTCACAACAACTGCCTGAATGTTTGTCGTTCGCTGGGAACGTCTGGTGAAGGAAGGTTTATTTGTTGCCAGCTGTGGTCACATTTTAACCGCCGTTTCTTTCGGCGGCGGCGGCGGCGGCAGAGGAGCAGAACAAACACCTTCCCCGTGTCGCTCGCGCCGCTTCCTCTTTAATCATTGCCGGGGAGTCGAGACCAACTCCCTCCTTCTTCTTTTGTGCGCACGAGCGAGCGGGGAAGTCGCCAGACGTTAAACCGGCAGCTGAAGCTGGTTGCCGTGTTGAGACAAGTCCTCAAACGCACTTTTCACTTTCGTTTGACCAAAACTGGAAACGCTGACTGAGCTTGTTTTTTTTTTTTTTTTCCATTCCCACATCATCTTCAGGGCCAGAGTTAAATTCAAAAACAGTGCAGACTTTTTTTTGTTTTTTTTTTCTCCGGGGGGGAACAGAGAGCGTGTGGAAGCCGTCCTGCAGACGATGGAACAAAAAAAAAAAACGGCACAAAGAACGCTGACGAGTAAAAACCCCGAGCGGAGATGATCCTCCCGGGAGGGAGCGGAACAAAGCCCGTGATTGACGAGATGATGTTCCATTCATTAGATTGTGCTCGGTGGGGGGGCGGCAGACACACACACACACACACACACACACACACACACACACACAGTCATCAGCATCTGATAACAACAGCGCTCAAACACCCACTGCCGGGAAACAGCAGCAGGTGCCGTGCGAACATCCTCCTTTTCGCGTCCGTTCGACGTCGAGCTGCAGAAAATCTGGGCCGAGCTGAACCGGACTCGCTCTTCGCCCCGTGAGCCTGCGGCTCCGGTTCCCGGCGCTCCCTCGGACGCGGCGGCGGCGGCGGCGGCAGCAGACGGCAGAAACCTGATCCGCCGGTGCTGCAGAGCCTCCCAAATAAAATCAATGAAGGCAGAGGGCACTTTGTGTGTGTGTGTGTGTGTGGGGGGGGGCAGATGTGCACACATGTGCAGAGAGAAGCCAATATGTGCAGCGCTAACTGTCAACTTTCACTGTTTCACAAATAAACCGACCCACAAGTAAATCTTCAAGAGCACGACGCCCCGAGGTCGGCGCGAGCGACAGAAAGCGAAACAAAGCGGCACGACCAGAGTTGTGTAACGCCGAGTCGTCATGTGTCAACTTTCCGTCGCGGTTCACAGAGGCGGCGGAGGCTGGAACCAACCAGACAACAGGTCGTCACACACACACACACACACACACACACACACAACAAAGTGTGTTACAACGACAAATATGATAACACGCACAGTATGCAACACCCCGGGTTTGTCGGTTTGTGTTGTTTTCATAAAGAGGAAAAAAAAACTTTTCTCTTCCGGAGAGGAAATTCCCGGCCTGTTAGGTGCCACGGCGACGCGGATCTGCAGCTGTCAGGCCCTGAGGAAAACCCGCAACGTGTCTTCTCCACAGCGAAAAAAAAAAAAGATGTTTGTGAACGGTTGTCCTCAGGCTGATAAACGCTCGAGCTGGCAGACAGGAAGTCCTCGCGCTGTATTTCTGTTCCCGAGCGACGTCATCGACTCTCCATATTTTCTGCAAAAATAGGCTGAGATTTTTCCCCACGCGGCGGGAATGCGGCACCGAAAGTGGAATTCCTCGCCACGTGACGAACGGGCCAACCCGGAAGTTTCGGTTTGTTTTTGTTTTTTTTTTTCTCAAAAATTTCCACGGATCCGATTAAATTCTTCTCGGGCGACACGCTGAGCGGCTCGCTAATCAGTTAATATCCAAACTCACGGGAAACATGTGGGTCTGCATCATCACGAAAGATTCAGATAAACATTCTGTGCTTATACAGTATGCACACACACACACACACACACACACACACACACACACACACACACACATGGAGCTAGCTCTACAGTTAGCCGGCGCTGATGAGTTTTATTTTCCCCTTCACACCGACAACAAGTCGACAGATGTTTCTGCAGAGAGTAAACAGAGCGAGAGCAGGAAATAATAAAAAAAAGGGCGCCGGCCGGCCGGAGGAGGAGGAGGAGGAGGAGGAGGAAGCACGTCAGGAAAGACGGCGGGTCGGTTCCGAACCGTCTCATTTTAAGACCCACGGCTGAAGTCGGCGGCGGGAAATCGAGCGGCTGATCCGGCGGGGAGACGACGCCCACAAATCCGACCGCTGGGACGTTTAGGTCACGCACGTGGAAAATGTGAACACACACACACACACACACACACAAATCCTGAGCAGGAGTGCCCCCCCCCCCATCACTAAAACAGAGTATGGACATTGGGGGGGGGGGGGTCACAGCGACGTAACGTTTGAGTTACACGACCGAATTAATGTCGACGCTCGAGGGAGCTCGATCAGCAGCTGTCATGACGTCAGCCCCCGCACACACACACACACACACTCACACACACACACACACACACACACACACACACACACACACACACACACACCACACACACACACTGCTACATTACTGAACACAGGCACACACACACACACACACACACACACACACACACGCCGCCGCCACACCCTGCTGCTAATTACTGAACTCAGGCCAGGCGCGGGCGGGGGAATCCCCTCGTGATGCGAACATCATCGCCCCGTCTCCACAGCTGCTTTTGTTATTCCACACCTGGACACGCCGCGCGTCACAGATGGTCGGCCATGTGGACAGAGGAGCAACGTCGAGAAGCTGCAGGACGACAACAACAACGACGACGACGACGACAACGACAACGCATCGCGAGCCGGAGCGACAGTAGCCGCGCGGGGTTTTCGTGCTCGGTGTTAAAATAAACACGCTGCTCCGAGCGAGGAGAGCGGAGGCGTCACGTTTAAATTTGACTCACCGCTCTGTCGTAGCGTTGGCAGGAGATCAGAGCGCACAATTCTACACAAACGCACAAAGCCAACAGAGGGGCCTGTGTGTCTGCTGCCCACTTCAAAAACACCAAAAACAAAAATGGCCCTCGTCCAGAATCGAAAAAATTTCCATCATCCTGAATCGGAGATGAAGATAGAAATTTTTTTTAAAAACACGGAGAGAAAAATCAATTACGCTCTCAGACACTGTGTCTATTTATTTGGCGAGAAACGTTCCTGTTCCACTCGCTCAAATAACAGACGCGGAAAAAAAAACAGCGAGATCATGTGGCTGAAGGATGAAGATGTGAAGAAAATATGTTTTGCGTTTAACACGTTTAGCAAACGCCGTTCTGCACGACAGCGAGAGTCGTAAACCCGAAGGTATTTATCTCCATCATCGTCAAACTGAAACACCTGAGCCCACCTGAGATGTTCTCCTGCTCTCAGCTCATGGGACCCGGAGGAACGGCGTGAGGAACGGAGCGAGGAGGCGCGTGAGGAACGGCTTGAGGAACGGCGTGAGGAACGGCGTGAGGCAGAGGAGGAACGGCGTGAGAGGAACGGAGCGGAGGAACGGCGCGTGAGTGAACGAGGCGTGAGGAACGGAGCGAGGAACGGAGCGAGGAACGGAGGCGGCGTGAGGAACGGAGCGAGGAACGGCTTGAGGAACGGCGTGAGTAACGGAGGAGGAGGCGAGGAGGAACGGAGGCGGAGGCGAGCGCAGAGGAAGGAGCGCGAACGGAGCGAGGATCGGCGCGAGGAACGGAGCGAGGAACGGAGCGTGAGGAACGGAGCGAGGCCTCCTTACCGTGGTTGTCGTCCGACTGGTTGAAGCCGCACAGCTGGCAGATGGCGCGCACCCACTTGTTCATCTCCTCCTCCGTCTCGGCCACGAGGTAGAAGGTGCGGTCCGAGGTCTTGATGTCGAACACGAAGCTGTCCTGGAACTCCTTCCTCTTGAAGGTGAGGCTGGCGTCCACCTGCTCGCAGCAGTGCAGGTCGATGACGCGGATGGGCTTCTTGGAGTGGTCGTTCTTGTAGTACTCCAGCACGTCCAGGTCGCCGCTCATGCGCCCGCTGCGCAGGATGAACCAGCGCTTCTTCCACGCCTGGGGAAGCAGAGGGGGGGGGGTCGCATTTTATAAAAAGTCGGTTTGTGCGCGCGGCGGCCTGGTGCGATTTCCCGCCGCGCGCGACGCCAGGGGGCGTTGCCGTGGCGACGCAGTCGGCAGCTGGACTCCGTTTGTGTTGTTTAACTGTTGATCAAACAGACTCTGGAGAAAACACAGTCTGCCAACTTGAGCAAGTTTGTGTGTGTGTGTGTGTGTGGTTTGTGTGTCTGTGTGTGTGTGTGTGTGTGTGTGTGTGTGTGTGTGTGTGTGTGTGGGGGGGGGGGGCAGCAGGTGTTTGCTGCCTCCCAACGTATTTCCTGTGCTGATATCCCTGCATGAGACTAGTAAAGTTTCATCAGCTTGACAGGTCGCGGTGTGTGTGTGTGTGTGTGTGTGTGTGTGTGTGTGTGTGCGTGTTTGTGTGTGTGTGTGTGTGTGGGGGGGGGTAAACTACATTCCTCTGGTGGGGACATGCACAAAGGTCGAAAGGTGAATTGAGAGGCGTCAGCAAGCGTCTCACAATTCAGCATCAGTAACGCACAACATAGTTTGGGCTGTATGGGCTAAGGAACGCAATGTGGCCGCCATCTTGGTTACGTCACATGACTACGTCCCCCCCCCCGTTAGAGGACACCTGACGGAGAGAGGGGAGTGCTCAGGTGAAGCGAACCCAACGTTCACCCCTGAACAACGAGGAAGTAAGGAAGGAAGGAAGGGAATAAGGAAGGGAGGACAGAGGAGGCTCGCTGACGAAAGGAGGATGTGACAGGGAAGAAGAAACTCATCTCTGATTGGGTGAAAGAACCCTGCGTTCTGATTGGATGAGGGAATGTGTGTGTGTGGGAGAGAGGTTTAGGGAGGGGCGGTGTGGGTGGCTGCTTGGGAAGGGTGGGGGTGGGGGTGGGGGGGTCACCCAGTGGTCAGCCTGTTACTCATCTAAGCTCAACACAAGACCCGAGGCTAGGCCCGCCTCCAGAGCGGGTGAGTGACAGCGCTGCGCTCCAATCAGAATCAGCCTCAGTTTCCTCGGCGCGAATAAATAAATAAATCGAACAAAAACAAAAAGGGGAATGTTCCGGTGGAGCGGGGACGGGAAACGCACAACGCGACGTGTTGTCTCACACCAGTGAAACCAGCGTTGTGTTTGTCAGACGCACAAAAGGGGGGGGCGCCATACGTTGTCCCAGCAGCCGTCTTAAAGGGACTCAGTGTTCTCTGTGCTCGCAGACAAAAGAGGAAGATAGACCAGGAAGGGAAGGGGGGGGGGGGTAAAAGTGTGTGTGTGTGTGTGTGTGTGTGTGTGTGTGTGTAGGGGGGGGGTTAGACATCTGCCAGTGATGCACTTCCGCCAGGCAGTGTCTCTCACATGCAGGCTGCTGACACACAGGATCCTGCGGGCCCCCGCTCTCTCCATCAACACCGCCGCGCGAGGCTACGTGCCCCCCCCCCACCACACACACACACACACACACACACACACACACACACACACACACACACACACACACACAGATGTAAACCACAGGGAATATTCTGAGAAACACTGACGCCGCCACCGGTTTCGTTATGCGAGTGCGACGCCGCGTTGCGAGATCACACTCACTGCGACTCAACTTTTACCCAGCACGGTCACGATAAGGTGTGTGTGTGTGTGTGTGTGTGTGTGTGTGTGTGTGTGTGTGTGTGTGTGTGTGTGTGTGTGTGGGTTCATATTTTTTTCCAGGAGGAGCAGATTTGGATCTCACACTTTCTCTTTTTATCTCCTGAAGAAAAAGAAAAAGCTGCTCGGGCCATATGATGTTGTGTAACGTATGAGCTCATTTCTGGCGGGTTATTTTTTTTTATTAATGTTGATGAGATTTTCCTGCTTGTGTGTGTGTGTGTGTGTGTGTGTGTGTGGGGTGGGGGGGGTGGGGGGGTGCTACTCCTCACAACATTTCTCTCTGGCCACACCCCCCCACTTTCTCTGAGTGCACGGACGGAGCTCTTTGGTTCGGTGCCATTACACCATCCGCCATAACTCTCGCAAACCCCATTTAAATATTATTGCCTTTTCTGGAGAGAGAGAGAGAGAGAGAGAGAGCATCACTTAATTGAGAGCTGGAGCGCTGCCCGGTTCCGGGAGGTCAGCGCGACCCAGCTGGGTTATTCCTGGCCTCCTTCACAGGCTTGCTTTGCGGGCCGGCGCATCAACGCGGGACGGCGACTCGGGCCGACGCGGGAGGAAGAAGCCGAGAGGCGTCGAGGCGCTAAAAATAGAAACGAGCGTTTCCACAGGAAAAGCGGCCGCTGCCTGATTCTGGAACAAAACACTCGCACTTTTCTGATAACCGGCTCGCGTGGAAAACCAAGGGAGACGTCTCACGGTTTCCAATCGGGCCGGAGTGGCAGCGCAACCCCCCCCATACACACAACACACACACACACACACACACACACACACACACACACACACACACTCTCCCTCCCCTTTTTCTCATGCACTCTCTCTGAGCAAACTTCCCCGGTGAAGTAAATCACGAAGGGAGGAGGAGAACACAACAACACCACCCCCCCCTCGCCCCCAGCTCACCCCCCCCCCCCCATGCCCCCCCCCCACCCTGCAGAGCACGTCCGAGCCCATCGATCACTGTCTGAGCTGCAGAACCGAGCTGAACTCTCCCAGCCCTGCAACCGTCCCCTCCCCCCTCGCTTCAAGCTACATCACTCTGCAAAAAGCAGCGAGGGGGGGGGAGCGAGCCTAAACAGGCCCCCCCTTGTTAACAACTGGACCGGACGGTCCGGCGAGGGGGGGGGGCCTCACGTGACATCGCAGGGTGGCATCAGCCCCGAAAACTGCGCCGCCACGCCGCCGCTCTGACAGCGATGCAGCCGCAGGAAGCTCGAAAAAACAACTTCCTGAGATTTGAGTTTGGAGGCGCTCGTCTTATTTGGGGCCTCGGCCCTCGCCCCCCCGGTCGCGCCTCTTCGTCCCGACACGTGTCCCGCGGCGACACGAGAGCGAGGCCACCAGAGGACAACACTCGGGATGAGCGGGAAGGAAAACGTGGAATAACAAAAAACTCGCGCAAAATCTTTTGTGTGAGTTTGCTTCTAAAAATAGGAACCAGATGAAAAAAAAAAGGAAAAAGAAAAACAAGTCCGTCTTGCCAATTCCTTTTGTTTCTTTGCGTGTCGATTCGCAGACCCGCTTCGCTCTATTTCTGGCGGTCGGAGAAACAAAGACGCCGTGGGAACGCAAACGGAAAATACAAATGCTGAAAAAAAAAAAAAAAAAACGGGACACGACGGTCCGGCACGTCCGAGGCCTCGGGAGACCGCGAAGAACGGGCCGGGCGTCGGGTCCTTGAACGCGGCACGTCCAGGCGGCGGTCTGCAACCAAGGTGTGTCGCTTACAGTAACACAAACGCACACAGTGTGCGTAGTAGTAGGCTGTGTCAACAGGCCTGCTGCTCGATAAGCATCAGTCAACATGTTTTTAAATGTGCATGAGCAAACACGCGAGCTAACACTCGCATGCTAAAAGGTTAGAATGGGGCTGTTTACCTGTGGGGGGGGGCAGGTTGTTGTCTCTGCAGGACACACACACACACACACACAGCTGCACAAACAGCAGCAGCCCCCCGGTCTATTAACCAGCCTCTGTAAAGGTCACATGTGTTGCGGCAGAACATTTCACCTCCTGTGACTCGGTTCCGGTCGAACTGGACGCCTCGGGCGACGCGTCTGTTTAACCTGAGTGACGGCACACACACACACACACACACACACACACACACACACACACACACACACGGTGACGACAACGCTAATGCAAATTGTCCTCGTCCGTCGCTGATCTGTCGTGGTGAAAGGTGAGCGAGGGGGCGTCACCGCCGCAACAACGCGCAAAAACTCAAAGGCGGGGCTGCCGATTGGACGCCGATTCTGGGCGGGCGCTGACGACAGGGCCCGGATTATCCGGGCCTAATCGATGGCGGGTCACGCGCCGGCCCACATTCCAAGAGCAGAGCTTCGGCGAGCGGAAGAATTCCAGTCCAGTTGAGGAAAAAGGTTCACGCGGCAGAAAGGCGAGGGCGGAGCGATCGGGTCCGACGGTGGTTCTGTATTTACCTCCGGGACACCGGTTTATGTAACGCTGAGTTATAACGGGCCACAAATGGACGGGGGGGGGACGTCTCTCCTTCCTGCCGGTTCTCGGCGTCTCCGCGGAGACGTTAAGCAGACGGGCCGAGTTTATAACGCGCGGTTCTGGAGCGCGTCCAACCCGATCCGGGTCCGACGGCAACGTTTTCAGCAACTCCGGCCCCATTATCTGTCTGCCGAGCGGTGAGGAGATCCAGACGCCGCCGGGTCGGACGTGCGCGGCGCTGAAGTAAACACGCGGGGACGTTAAACAGAGCGCCGGCGCTGGAGTCCGGCGGGCGCGTTCGGTCGGGACGCCGACCTTGACGGGCCCGGCGGCTGCAGATCGGAACCAAACGGGCCCGTAAATTCCCGCGTGTTCATAAAAAAAAAAGGGGGGGGAAGTTCACGGCGACACTTTCCCTGGAAGTCCATGTTCGCCTCGGGAAGCAGTTTTCATTCCTTCCAAGGACAGATTAAACAAGACGGATTATAATCTATCCTTTTAAAAAGCGTTTCTAAAAATGTGGCCGTGAAGTACAGTGGTACGTGAAATGTCAGATCAGAAAAACAAAATATTAAAATAAAGATAATTTACGTCTGACCGAGCTGATCGTGTCGAACTGGAGGAACATTACTGAGATTACGACATCCAGATTAACCGTCAGATGATGCTGACCGAGGTTATCTCACCGAGTTCCGCTGAAGTGCGTATTTGTACACGGCCGCATTACTCAGTGTACTCAGAGTTTATTCTTATCGGAGCGTCGCTCGCTGGAAATTTCAGTTCCTAAATCTGACGTGCGATGACTCATCATTTCTGCACCTTCAGCCAAAACAAACCTCGAGGGCGGAGGAGTTTAACATTCGGGAAAAAAAAATAATCTAATCAATGATATTTAGACGAAATTTTAATAAATAACAAAGATTTTTTTTTCCACTGTCTCGTTCATCATCATATCAGATGATCTGTTTCTGCTCTGAGGGGAAACGTGTGTGCGTTTGATTTCTTTTTTGTCAACTTCGACCGCACGAGCCGCGACCTTAATCCCACACTTCTCGTAACTCCTACGAACTGCGACGCCGAGTGTTTTCACGCCCTCGCTCCAGCGTGCGATGAGTCAAATCGAATTCTGCGACGAAGTACGAAGTCGGCGCGTTTCACCGCGAGGCGACCCCTAGTGGCCGCACCGATGATGACGGGGTGAAGAAACGCGGGCAAACTTCCTGTAATCTAAAGGAATTATTAATCCAAACCACAATCTCTCTCTCTTTTTTAAAAAAAAAAATCGTTAACATACAGTACAAACTGCTGCAGCAACGATTATTTACCCAAACAAATAGTCCCGCTCTTTAAGGGCGAATCACTACCCTCACATGTAACACAATATTAGTGACACAGCAGGTTGCCGGGAAGAAAACAGCCACCGGCCGAGCTGCTGCCTGCTCCGACGTGTAACAACAACATACAAACGTGTGTGTGTGTCGTAGGGATCAACACATCCTCCTCAGGACTCGCCCGCCATGTTTGCAACCGTGTTGTGGTTGCGAAAGAGTCTCCAGTCCCTCGTCGTGTGACGCCGCGGTGCATCTCAGCTGGTTAAACACAGCGGGGGGGGCTCTCAGGTGCGAGCACCTGTTGTAAATGTAAAGAAGGGTGTCGGTCCAAAAAAAAAAGAGCGAGCGCTCTCAGTCGACCATCCCTGGGTAAATAAACGCCATGAAAGAAAATTTGATAGTTGTCAACGACCGTTTCACATCCCGCTGATGTCACGCACATATGTTAAAGCTTTTAAAACGTAAACGCCGTTTTGTCCTCGCCGAACCGCCGCTGACCCCCGTCAGACGGCCCGACCTAACGACTTTACGGCGTTTTCCGGAGCTGGGATCGTTTACGACGTCTGGATCGGCTGAAATAAAAAATGGATGAATCCCCGAGGCTGGTTGGGGGTCAGCTGTTTATGATCCGCTGTAGTCCGACTCCTTTTTTTATTTTATTTTGAGCAGCATTACGTGATGACATCACCGCCGTGACAGCCCTCCCTCTCCCAGCTGGGGCCAAATCCCGACATCCTGCGCCGACCAATCACGTCGCAGCTTACGCCCACGTCTGATTGTGACAGAAAACAAAGCTGCAGCCGCGCCGCTAGAAAACGTTCAGCTCAGTTCCCGTTCAGTTGGTTTTTTTTGCGTCGCGCTAATCTCAAAGCAAATAATCTGAAGGCGCTTTACAGAGTAACGTGAGCGGCGGCGAGAGGAACCCGACGGTTCCTGCAACCGGCGAGAACCCGGTGGCGGCGGAGAAGAACTTCCTTTTCAGAACAGAAACCTCCAGCAGCTGCGCTAAAAGATGGCGGCGGCGCAGCAGATCTCAGATCAGCGTCTCCAGTCGGGCAAAAACCCGGTCACAATCTCCCCTTCTGTTCCTCGCTGACCCTGACCTTTGACCTCTGAACACCAAACCTTCAGTCAGTTCAACCGAGTCGCCCCCGACAACGGGACGTACGGACGGACAACCTGAAAACAGACGGCCTGGGGCCGCCGCTGTCCCCGCTGCACATTAAAAAAAAAAAAAAAAAAAAAAAAATCAATGGGATCTAATTTCCTTCTGAACAACTATTTTAAGCCGGGCTGATAGATGGAAAAACATTAATACACTCGCAGACCAATTTGATTTCTCGGCCTGTCCGGGGAGCTGGTTTCCAACACTTCCTGTAGGTAACATCCACAGGAAGTCCGGCATCTGCCGCTGGTGCAATAATTGAGTTCTGGACAGAAAACACCCAGAGTTCACGGCGAAGGACAGGATACGACGACGGCGGTTCGGACCGCCGCGGGTTTTTTTTTTTTTGTTTCGATGAACGTGACCCAGCGGATGAAGAAAAAGCTTCAACTTTTTCCGAACGTCAAGACGAGCTCCGGAAATTCATCAGCAACAAATGTGACGAGAGATCAAATATTAAATTTAAGAAGAAGCGACGGCTTCTGTAACGTGAGGTGAGAGTGAGCGATCCCAGGTCACGCTGGGCTCAAAGAAACTGTTTTCTGAGGAATAATCAATTAATCCGACTAAAAGAGATTGTGACCTCGGCTGATTACATTTATTTAAAGCTAATCAACGGGCGAATCCCAGGTTGCGGCCTCACGCGGATCACAAGGACCCGATGACGATAAACTAATCCGACTCCGGTACCGCAGACACACACACACACACACACACACACACACCGGTTCTGCAGCTACGGGGGGGGGGGCAGAGGGTCCGAGCGGGGGTGCGGGGACCGGGGGGATAAAGTGGAACAAGGAAAACGTCTGTCTGAGCGCCGGGTGTCTGTCAAAGCAGGAACTGGGAGTCGCCCTGCGCTGACCTCCGAGGGCGAGGACTTCCCAGAGCCCCCTCTGCAAAACAGCAGCGGCCCCGGCAGCTGACGGCGGCGACGCGGCCCCCCCACCCGCGCGCTCGCCGTCCGCGAGGGCGAGACGGCAGCGGCCCTTCTCCTTGCCGATACCATCTGTCTGGAATGTGGCGACGCGTCGCCGTGCGCGAACGCGACGCCGCGGGGCGGGAGGGGTCGGGACACGTCGCGCGTGTGAAGCGACTCGCTGCGTGAACGCGACGCGCCGGTGATGTCAGACACGTGAATGTCAACACTCAACAACTTTTCTCGCTTGAGGAAGACAAACCGGCGGCGGATTGGTTCGACAGGCGAGAGCTTGTTGGCAGATAAAGGATCGTCTGGGTGGGTGGAGGTGGGTGGGGGTGACGCAGCAGACGTGATGAAGCATATTCTCTGACCACCAGCTGATGAGGAAAATAGCCTCCGCAGCGGCTCTGGCTAAGCGCTGGATTACTCAGTTGTTTTCATGTTCGTCCTGCTTGTTCTGGACGCCGTTCAAAAAAAAAAAAAAAAAAAAAAAGAACCAGGCCCCTCCCTCCCTCAAACCGCTGCCCACCTCTGGATCCCCCCCCCTCCTCACACACACACACACACACACACACACACATAGGAAGAGATGAGATAAAGTGCAGCCGGGCTCTGACACGACTGTTTTCCTCTGGGTGAAGTGCACGACGTGCTGCAGTCACATGTTTGTGTGCGTGCGTGTGTGTGTGTGTGTGTGCGTGTGTGTGCGTGTGTGTGTGTGTGTGTGTGTGTGTGTGTGTGTGTGTGTGTGTGTGTGTGTGTGTGTGTGTGCGTGTGTGTGCGTGTGTGTGCGTGCGTGCGTGTGTGTGTAACGTGACGTTTACGTTCCTCGTGGGTTGGAGCACAGAGTGAGACGGGACGGGTCGAGCACAAACACGTCGTCCCGGCTCGCTCGCTTTGCATGAGATTTGCATGCGCGTCCCGCGGCGGCGTCTGCGGGAGGTCACGGGAGATTTCTCTTCTTTTCTCTTCTCTCCTTTCTTTTCTTTTCTTTTCTTTCGTTTCTTTCCTTCCCCTCTCGATACGAGAGGAACCACCGGTTAACACCGGCGGGGATTAAAGCGGCTCTTCATCGCTGCACATTATCTCCAACACGCTCCTCACACCTCATTCCAACGTCATGACCCATGCAGCTCCCACGTTCCCCGGGTGTGTGTGTGTGAGTGTGTGTGTGTGTGTCACACACACACAACGGCTCACCTTCAGGCCGCAGCGCCTGAAAATATCCCCTGTGACACGAGGCCGCGGTCGACGACGTCGGATGACGCGGAATGTGGCGCGTAAATGGCCCCGATTGTCCGCGGCGCTGACTTTAAGTGGAAGGAATTTGCAGACGGGCAGATTATTGCATTCGCAAGCGCCGCGGACGCTGCGGGTCCCATGACCCGGCTGCGCTCCGGGCTCCAGAACCGGCGATCCAGAACCAGGGGATCCAGAACCTGTGGATCCAGAACCTGGGGATCCAGAACCAGGGGATCCAGAACTGGGGGATCCAGAACCTGGGCTCCGTCTGCAGGTTGTTGTTGAGCTGCAGGTTGCAGGGCGCTGTCTCTCCCTGGGGGGGGGGGGGCGTCATGTTCAGGGGGATTTTTTCTTCTTCTTCTTCTTCTTGTTTATACAGTTACTGCTATGAACAAAGCGCACACACACACACACACACACACACACACAGCTGCTGTTCCACACTGGACCACGGTGGTCTCTGTGTAAACAGCGGCCGGCTTTAAGTGGAAGACAATGAGGAAATGACAGGACAGAAGAGAGAGAGAGAGAGAGGGGAGGTGGAGAGGGTGGAGGTGGAGGTGGTGGTGGTGGTGGTGGGGGGGGGTCCATTTGGAGACATTCAAGGATGGATTTCCAGATGAAACACACAGAGATGACATCATGGCGAAGTCAGCTCGGAGGAACACGGAGAGGCCTGGTAATGCAACACCGTCCATAAACAGTGGACAGCTGTATTTACAGGAGATTGTCTCATGGTTCTATCTGCTCCATAAATCCTATTATCTGATTTGCAGACCCCCCTCACCCCACCACCACCACCACCACCACCGCCCCCCCACCCCTGCCTGGCAGCTCTGGGCTTATCACCGGAGCTCTGTGCCGGGCCGAGCCGGGCCGGGCCAAACCTTGACTCGTCACTACTTGATTACCTCATCGTGATCGGATAACGCGAAACGACGGTTTGTGTGTGTGTTTATCACAAATTATAGACAGCTGTGGGGTATTACACAGGATTAACACCCCCCACACACACACACACACCCCAAACACACACACACACACACACACACACACACACACACACACACACACACACACACACACACGGTGGGTGGCCCCTTTTTTCTAATTTTAAAACACTTCTACATCCACTGAGACTGCGTTTCAGGAAAAACACGCGCTGCCCCCTCCCGTGGAGAAAGGTGTGTGTGTGTGTGTGTGTGTGTGTGTGTGTGTGTGTGTGTGTGTGTGTGGGGGTTCTGATGGGGATGCACCTGCTACAACTGGACTTTAAATACCCGACACCACTTTACTTACAGTGACACACACACACAACGCAGGGCAGCAACTCGGCGCGCACACACACACACACACACACGCGCACGCACGCACAGACGCACGCACACGCGCTCCGGTGAAACTCGCGGGGGAAACAAAGAGGCACTCACGTATCTCCGGAGCTTCTTCTCCGGGGGGGACTTCCTCAGCCAGCCCTGGTGGATGATCTCTCCGCCGCTCATGTTTGTCGCTGTCTCTGCCCGTTTCCTCGCTCGTCAACCGCCGCTAGTTCATGTCGGCTCGCCCCTTCAGCGCGCTCCGGCCGCCGCGGTCCGCTCCCCCCATTTGATTTAAACCGACAATAATGCGGGATCAACCGGGAGTTGCTGTTGTTGCCGGTCGCTCCCGGGGAGGCACCGGCCGTTAACCCCCCCTCCGGTTAGCTAGGGGGAGGGAGGGAGGGGGGGAGAGAAGGGAAGAAGGAGAAAAAAAAAAAAAGAGGCGCGACTCGGTGGATTACGCACGGCCAGCTGACGAGGCGCCGCGGGGCGAAGCGAACTGATGCGGGGTGAGGAAGTATCACAGGGTGTCTGCAGTTTGTTTTCCAACTCACACCACGCCCACCGAGCGAGAGGGGATGGGCCGCAGCCGGGACGCGGCGGGACGGGGAGCGGGAGGGCTCGGGCTCCGGGAGCCGGCGGGAGGAGCCGACGGACGCGCGGTTCATCTGCGTCCACGCGGAAAACGTTCTGGTTCGAGTTCTGGTTCTGGTCCAGACTCAGACACGAGCGTGAGTCCAAACGACTCGGTCAGATTCGCGCTGCACGTTTAACGCATGATAAAGTTACCTGACGTGTAAAATTAAATACAGGTTATTTCTTTAAAACACTTTGTCGAATGGAAATAAGGAATATTCCGTTTATCGGATCGACAGCTGCGGTTGTAGTAATGAAACAAGAGGGAAAAAGCACCATCTTGTGGAAAAGTCCAACATTGTCTTTAAATATGGAAGTTGAGGAAAACTAAACCCAAATAAAATTCACATTAAATTAATAAAATCCCGGTTTGACAGACAGAATGTAGATAATTGTTGTTTTCACATTTACACACCAGTAAATTAATATCATATTTATTTGTTGTTCAAATCAACCAGGCTGGACGTGCGTTTCACAGGAGACAGGATTTGGAAAACCTGGGGAAAGGGATGACGTCTTTTATGTTGTCGACACCCAGAATGCATTGCAAATAGCGCTCGAACCCCAGCCCGAAGCCGCCGTGTGGGACCGAGCCGAAGCGCCTCAGGTCCAGATACCTGCGGAGAAAACGTGGGCGTGGTCAGAGCTCTGCAGCCGCGTGACGCCGCTCCTCTGATTTTAATTTGTTTACCAGCTGTAGGCGTCTTCTAATCCGGACCTGGAGGAGGGACGAGATGAACAAAACACAAAACTGAACATATGTTCTTTTATTTATGATGATAACTGCTCATTTGTGTTAGAAATAAACTTCTCTTACTCTTCCAGCCGAGCCCTCAGCAGGTCCAGCCTCTCCTCCCTCAGCGAGCCCCCGCACAGCTCGCCCACCCCGGGCACCAGGAGGTCCACCGCCGCCGCCTGAGGACGACAGCGCGGTCAGCTCCCGCCGCCGACGTTACTGATTCACTTGGTCTCTAACAGTGTAACCAGGTCTTACTGTACGCGCGGGACGGTCCCCGTTGTCTCTGGCGTAAAAAGGCTTCAGATCGTACGGATAATCAGTGACGAAGACCGGAACGTCGCCGCAATGTTTCACCAGGTACTTCTCGTGCTCCGTCTGAAGGTCGCAGCCCCACTGCGGGAAAAAAAAAAAACGAGCGAAGGTCAGCGCGGCGGCGGCGGCGGCGAACGCCACGTGTGCAAATGAGTCTTCGCCACTTACGTCCGTCGGGAAAGCAAAGGTGTGAGCGCTGCGCTTCAGGACGTGGACAGCCTCGGTGTAGGAGATCCTGAAAGCAGAGCGAGCTCGTTCATTCGACGTCTTTTTAAATCGCGGGCGCGGTTTGTTTTTCACGCCGCGTTCAGACTCACACGGGGAAGCGCTTCTTCACCATGGCGTCTAAAGCGGCCTGAGCGACAGGAGAGAGGCGTCAGTGCGGCTCAAGCGGCGTCTCGGCCGCCGCGCCGGAGTTGAGCGAACGTCCTTCGGGACTCACCCCGTGTCCCGGTGTCACGTGCTTGTGAAACAAATCCACATCCTCGGCGCAGCGAGCCAACACGCGCTCCGTGGCGGATCTGAACACGTCCTCGATGACCTGAGGAGCGTTTAATAATTAAAGCTTCCGCGCGCGAGGGCGACTTCAACAAGTCACACGGGGTGAAGTTTTCGACGTTCACAGCGCGCGACGAGGAACAGAACGCGGCGGCGGCCTTCACAGGCGGGAGGAATCAATCTGTGCGTGCAGAAACGTGTCGGGCGGCGCCGTACCTGGGTCAGATCCTCCAAGGACTGCGTGAAGGAGAGCTCGGCCTCCACCATGTAGAACTCGGCCAGATGGCGTCGGCTCTGGGAGTTCTCGGCGCGGAAAGTCGGCCCGAACGCGTAGACACGAGAAAAAGCCCTGCGAGAGCGACGGGGCGCGAAGAGAAACGCACTTCAGCGCGCGTGTCCCCGAGGAACGAGGAGGTTGTTTGAATTTTTTAAAAACAAAACGAGCTGCCGGCGATCTGTACGCCACCTCACCCTGACATCACTTCCAGGTGAAGCTGACCGGACACGCTCAGGAAGGCTGGGACGGAGAAGAAGTTCTCCTCATCTTCCACCTCCGGGCCCGACGGCTGCAGAAAGTCGAGGTTTGAAAGATTTCGAACTGTAATCCCTCGTCAGAGCGTTACAGTATGAGGTGTGTCTGTGGTGGGAAACGCTCACCTCCACCTGAAAGAGCTGCCCCGCCCCCTCGCAGTCGTTGGAGGTGATGATGGGAGTGTGAATATGCACAAAGCCATTTTCCTTGACGAGAACGACAAAAGATAAGTATGAAACACGTGTCATCGCGCCGCCGCCTCCTCCTCCTCCGACGTGCTCACCTTGAAATATGAGTGAAAGGCGGCGGCGGCCTCGCTCCGCACCCTCAGCAGGGAGCTGAAGGCGTTGGTCCGACACCGGAGGTGGGGAAGCCGGCGGACGTACTCCGGGCCGTGTCGCTCTTTGATCTTAAAGGGAAAATCCTGGAAAGAAACGGCAGCAGAGTTAAATCACGCTTCCCGTGCAGGAGAAGTGCGAGGCCGGTTCCTCCTCACCACGGGGTCACACTCGCCGACCACGTGGATCCGTTCTGCTTCCAGCTCCACCGGCTGCTTGAGGTGTGGACTTTTCTTCAGGGTGCCCGTCACTTCAACGGCACAACCGAACGTCAGCGATCTTAATATGAAAGAAAAGAATTAAAGACTGTCAGAGTGTTTTATGCACGTGCAGCCTTCCTACTTTAAATCTTTTTTTAAAAAAGTGCTTACGGGCTTTTGAGGTCCGAAGCAGCGACGACCTGCAAAGACTTCAAACAGCTGCCGTCGTTGACGTGGAGGAAGAGATTTGCCTTCTGAGCTCTGACGGAGCGAATCCACCCCTGCAGCCAGAGACGGATTAAACTACAGAGAACTGGAGCCGAGCGGCCAATCTGCACAAACATCTGCTTTCACTGACAGGTTGGGCATCCCTTCTTTTTTTATTTGATTTCTTATATAACTTATCATTATTTATGATAATTATTTCCTTGAGAACGTTGAGATAGTGTCCTCAGCTTTCCATTATTAGTGCATTAATTATTTACTTAATGCAATTTTATGGAGATATAACCCAAAGTGTGAGACTTTTTCTTTAAAAAAAAATCCTGGATTCGGATCCAGGGATCTTATGGTTCCTTATTAAGACCAAGAGCCACCTCTGGTCCAAAAAAAAAAAAAAAAAAAAAAAATTTTTTAAAAATCGGGCGTAATCCTGCTACAAAACACACAAATATACAGATTATTAGGAGCAAACCAAAAATGACGAGACGTCCAAACTGCTGCAGATGTTACAGAGTGACCTGTTTAACTAAATAATGAATAATAATAAACGTCGTTAAATCTGTTTGGTTAAATTGAGGTTAAATTAATCAATAAACACTTTACAAGAGCTGTCTTATCATTACACAGTCTGAAAAATAAGTATAGGAGTAAAAAACGAGCGGAATGGTGAAGTTAGCATGCTAATGCTAAACGTGGACGCAGTGACGTTACGTCTGTGCGGTGCTAACAGTATGTTAGCATGTTAGCGCGGCACCGCACACGTTAGCACATGAGTGATAGGAGTAACGGCTGACGTTACCTGTACTTTAACTTTTTCTCCCAGCTGTCCGGCGGACAGCGCCTCGGACACTCTCAGTTTGGTCGGCGTCTTCGCACAGAAACGCCGAAAGACGAGCAGCGTCCCCCGGGACGCGGAGGCGGTCGACGCGACGGAAAGCGTTTTCACTGCGGCCTGAAACATGGCGACACATCGCCGCCGCTCCCGACACACAAACCGCTAAAAGCACAACACGCCGCGGCCGCGCGAACACACGCACAACAACATTTCTTTACCGGTAAGTTACTCGGTTCGCTTCGTCGTGACTTTCACGTTGCCCCGCGTCTCTGCGAGCAACACTTCCTGTTTGGGTCTGCCGCCATTCGTCTATTTCAGTCATGTGGATTGTGACGAACCAATCAGGTGTCGGCTTCCTATAGCGTCATTTTGGCGCTACCAGGGAGATGTAGTTTTATCTAAAGAGCTCGAATCCCGTTTCAAAAGCAGGTCAGAGGAAGTTCAGGGTTAGAATTTCACAATAAAAAAATATTGCACTTATTTTACGAATATTCTTTAGATGTTTATTTTATCATATTAAGTATAGGCTAAATAAATATTAAAAAAACATTATTATTATTATTTAATAATAGTATTTACGGGTTTGTAAAAAATATTTATGTGCAGATGTGTCAACACATTAAAACTACATCATTTAAATCTTTTTGATAGGAGAAAAACATGCAGTTTTGATTTTACCTTTAAATGCAACTGAAGATTAAATACACAGGAAATGAAATGAAAATATTATCAGTTCTGTTCCCTGTAAAAAAATGACCCGGTCACTTTACAGTAAGGCCTGTTGTAAAGATGCGACACATTTTACAAAGCATGCAAAAAAAACACTCTTCAACTCCACTGGGCAGAGTAATCCATGTAAAAGGCCATAAACCAAGCTTTTTATTACATACAGGGAGAAGTGCAAGATGTATTTTTCAACAGGGAGGTGCCACACGTGTGGAGTGATTCAAGGGCGTAATGAAGCGGGCAGAACCGGCATCACAACCACACGGAAATCCTCTTTAATCTCACATGAGCTATGTGCCGTCAGCGCCGGGGTCCATTTGTCCGTAAACCTCGTTAATTCAATACCCACGACGACGCTCGGTCTCTTCCCACCATTTGCTGCAGGAGTAAATCAGATCATGCCAGCGATGTAATAAGATGCCACAGACAATTACTCACCTGGTCCCGCCTGTCAGCTCTGGAGCCCCTGGTCTGGGTCTGGCAGCGAACACAGAGCTGGGTGTCTCCACCTCCGGCTGCTTATGACACATCATCATTAATCCCAACATGATGTATATGACAAGTCAGCGGGGTCATTGATATTAATTATCTCCAGCATGGACGGAGCAATTAGGGGCGCAGTCCCGTCTTAATGGGGAGCAGAACATTTCTTTTTCTGATTCGTTGACGAGGAGCGCCAAGAAGAAGCGGGGGATTTGTTAAGGTCACGTGTGTGTGTGTGTGTGTGTGTGTCGGTCTCGCAGGTGTGTGTGTGTGTGTGTGTGTGTGTGCGTCCAACGCAGGAACATGATGACAGTCAGAACTATCGATCACGAGGAAAGTTCTCTTCAGTTTGCTGCTGGGAAAGATTTCACATGAACAAGTCAAGAAAGAAACATGTCGTCAGAGCGACACGCTGACGCAGGGACAACGTCTCTCTCCACCACCGGGTGGCGCTGTAGCTCCATCGCACTTTCCACTCGCCCTCCACGTCTCCACCGACCGTAGATTTATTCATTTTCCCCCGAGTTGCCGCCAGTCTATTATTAATTTGCAGCTCCAAGGTCTTTCTGAAATGGAAACAAGCCGGCATTGTTGTGTTCCCTCTGCGCTTCTATCAAGAATCTCGGGTTTTAACCTGCGGCAGATCGTCCGGCGCAAAGAGCGGATTCGTGTAGTTGCATCCAGGAACATATGCAACAGAAAATAGGAACAGTGTTCACCTATAACTGTAACACACACACACACACACACACACACACACCCCCGGCCGCCTTTTTGTTTTGGCAGGCTTGACACGTTCTTCGCACATGGGGGGCAGATGCTCGACGCCGTGTTGCATGTTGTAGGCTTTTTATGTTCCCGCACACACACACACACACACACACACACACACATGCATGCAACAAGGTGAAGACGGCACAGCCCCCCCCCCCGTGAAATGTCATCCCGCTCACACTCCACGTGCAATAAATCAGCAGCGGGGGCGTCTGCAGGTGTCGGCCTGACAACCTCATCTGAGCCGCGCGACTTGTTCCAATCAATACGCGATTACTCAGCAAAACAAAGGATTTTGCAGTAAGAGCTCCGATCTCAGGAGACTCGCTGAACTCCGAGCTCTCAGCAGGCCCGTCTGTGCATCCACCCCTCCACCCCCACCCCCACCCCCGTCCACAGGCCCTTCATCCACCCCTCCGAATATTCTGCATTCTCCAAAGGAGGGGTGCATTGATTTTATGTAACATGGCTCGTTAAGCGCTGATTAGACCATTATAGCGATGTGATTTCAGGGAATGGGTTTGGGTGACAGGCGGCCAAACACAAATCAAAAGGAGCTAACAACCCGCACAGCCGGAGAGATTCGGGCCGCTTCACCTGCGCGGCTCTCTGCAGAACACCGGGGTCGGGTTTTGGGTTTCTAATGGACCTGGTTCAGGAGTCTGCAGCGTGGGGGGGGGGCTGGTGAGACAAAACAAATGGGACGATTTTCACAATGGGCTCCGGGAGAGTTTCAGTAGTTTGGATCCTTTCAGAGGTTCCATTCATCAACCACATTAAAAAAAAAAAAAACTAATTCAGCAATAATGAAAACATAATGATGAGTTGCATTGCAAACACGGCGGCGTGTCCTTGAGCTCGCCCCCTCGGGGTTCGGCTGTATACTGTAATTATCCTACTGTCCTTTTCTTTTATTCAGCATCTTTTTACTGACTGAGCTTTATTGTGCGTGTGTGTTTTCTCGGACCCACTTTTCATCAGCTCGCGATGAACAAAAAAAAAAAAAAAACGCTTTTCAGAACCCGGATTTAAATATGAATTGCTGCCACTTTTATGTAATTTGTGTGATAAATAAAGTTCCTCAAAGTGAAGCAGGCTGACATGTTTTAAAAAAAATCTTTTAAAATTGCTGGAGTCAAACTTGACGAGCTCCTGCAGAGCTGAGCGGGATCTTCCCCCCTGCACTGGAAAACCCTGCGAATAAATCACCCGGTGAAGGAGAACAATAAGGTTAAACCTCCGCCATCGCACAAGTGTGTAACACGAGCGCCTCCTTCTCTTTGTGCGACTTACAGTAATGCTTCTTTTATGACATATCGTATCTACCTGCAGCGGCATCGGGTCTGATTTTACTAATCATCACTAAAGATCCAAACGTAGAAAACTGTCGTGTGTGTGCGTGTGTGTGTGTGTGTGTGTGTGTGTGTGTGTGTAGGGTCATTATGAGCATTAACACCTTGATGTCACAGCAGTTTAACACTTTTCATTCCTCTCACTGAAGACGAGTCTCTCTGGAGGAGGATAAGAATAGGAGGAGGAGAAATAGGAAGAAAAAAAAAAAAAAGCAGAGCGGTGAGATCAAAGCGCCTCCTCGTCGCGTCTCATCTGCGCGCGCACACGCACACACTCGCGCACGCGCGCGCGCCGGCCGCAGTCACATGAAACAATTCATTTTAATTCATCCGCGCTTTGGAGAAGCGGCACTTCAAGCGAGGGGGGGGGCGGGGGGGGGTCGACCACCTTCACTTAACTTCCAATAAAGATCCAGATGTCTCCCACGTGACCTCTCACTCGCGATGCAGGTATTCCACTTTTATCTGGGTCAGCGGCGGACAGGACCGGACCATTTATTATCACCTGGGGGGGTCGTCGGGATTAAACAGTGAAATCATCGGACCCGCGCTCTGCACGTGAGCAGATGAAACGTCACGTGCGTCTTTAAAAATCTCCTCTTCCGGCGGAACTTGTCATATATACATCCTGCATATTTATTCTCGCCAGGAGAAGATACTTTCACTTTTGTTGGCGGCCTCGTCACCTTTTTTCACTCTTCAGAAAAAAAAAAAAAAACAAACCAAACTCTTCTTGCAAATTGCAGCTGTCAATAAATTTAGCGTTTCAGACACAGATTTATTCACAGAGGAGCAGGAACTGAGAATTCAGCCGCCTTATAAATTGTGAGCTCACAGGAAAAGCAACATAAATCCACCAGCTAATAAGATTCAAACAAAAATCAACAGTCCAGTGAGACGAAAGCTGGCCGGGGGCAAAACAAGAAAACCCCCCAAAAAACAAGATGGCGTGAGGCAAAACAAAACTTACAGGAAGCAGAGGAAAGAGGGGGGGGCAGGACAGGTGATTGGTCACAGGTGGGCCGTGTTAGGGGCGGGGCATGTAATGAAGACAGGAAGTAGAGACATGCAAGGTGCTGAGTGGCTCGGCAAGCTTTTTTTGAAGGAAGACACACAGGCCTGTTTGGAGACCCCCGTCCATCCTTGTCCTGCTCCTGCTCCTGCCCCCCCAGTCTGGAGAAACTGCTGCCTCACCACAAATCTACGACTAATCAAGTCGCACCAACGACCCGCTAATTAGCCAAACAACGAACGTCTTGTTTTTCCATCAAACCTGCAACCAAACACTGTCTGTTTTTCTGGGTGTTTATGAAAACAAA
Source organism: Psettodes erumei (assembly GCA_016785225.1). Lineage (NCBI taxonomy): Eukaryota > Metazoa > Chordata > Actinopteri > Pleuronectiformes > Psettodidae > Psettodes > Psettodes erumei. The sequence goes on along the minus strand of JAFBJZ010000379.1, from coordinate 435,096 downwards.
GCCAGCGACCGTACGTTGTTTCATTAATTGCAGAACAATTACGACCTGCCCGATCCATCCCTCACCACAAAACGGGGGCCGTCGTTTTATTTTCGGGTGCGACGACGACAACACAAAGAAAATACTCCATTTTTTATTTCCTGTCCCCACGGCAACCTGCTGTCCTCCAGCTGCATCTGATTTATTCATGCAGTCATTCCCCATTCTTTGTTGTACGGCAGCACACAGACTAAAATATCACCTTTTTTTTTTTTTTTTTGATGCAACAAAACACAGGCGGTGGCGTAACCCGGGAGCTGGCGCCGCTCCCGAAACACGATGGCATCGCTTCCCGGTTGATCTCCCGACAAATTATTATTTTTTCAAAATGCCAAAGTTTTGTTTACGGGTTCATTCGTCTCGCAGCTTATTTTCCTGTCAGGTTGTTAAAGTTCATCATCTGCTCGTGGACGCGTTTTATCTTCCTTAGGAGTTTTTTTTTTTCCGCTTTTACGCAGATGACTTGATTGTTTCCGACAGCGCCCCCCCCCCCAAAAAAAAAAAAAAAATCTATTTTGGCAGTGGTGGGACGTCACTTTATCAAAAAGTCTTGCTGATTTCCTTCCCGTTGTTTTATTTCGCGGTCCGAGGTTTCCCGCCAACGAATCTGAACGTGTACGACAAAAAAAAAAAAAAAAAAAAAAGTCCACATGAGCCGGGAGGGATCAGAGAAATGTGAATCACACAGCGAAAGGATTTTTGTATTTGTAAAAAAAAAAAAAAAAAAAAAGCGGCAGCGTTCAGAGATCTTTCAAATCGCAGGTGAAAGCGGAGGTTAATTTTTTCTCTGACAGCAGTAATGATTGTGTTTTCACGCTTTGCCTGCAGAGTGTGTGTCTGCCCGTCTTTAGAACAGGGTGGGGGGGGTCAGCAGTTTTTATCAATTCTGCATTTAAAGCAAATTTCGTTGGAGCTAAAAAAAAAAAAATGAAAGAAAATAAAGTCTCTCTGTGAAATGTGCTAAAAAAAAAAAAAAGACTTTAAAGCGCCGGGTCTGACAGGCTTGTTTGTGTGTGTGTGTGTGTGTGTGTGTGTGTGAGAAGGGGGGGGGCAGGCGTGTCACAATCCAAACGCACAATGATGTGGAAATAAACTCCCCAAGGCTCATCTGCATAACAGTTAGTCGCAACGGACCCAAACGGTTCTGGAACCAAAATAACTCTGTCAGAGTCAAACACTTCTATCATGTTCTATTTCTATATTAACGTCACGCTCGTCAAGTCGGCCGACCGTTGGAGGTTTGACCTTCTGACCCGACCCTGTGTGCGCATCTTTAACAGGTCCGGCCTCGCCGCAGCAGAGCGCCGACCTCCTGCGCCGACACGTGACGACTTCCTGTTTTGTTTTTTTTTCCAGATTCCCGCGGTCGTTACCGTCGCTGCGCTAAATAAAGACGGAATCAATAACACCTATTTTTTTTTTAATGGAGGTAAAGTGCGACATGATAAGCTGTCTGAAGTCATTAAGCATCGGCTGACCTTTCAGTCCCCCCCCCCCTCGCCGCGAGCGGATTTGACCTCAGGCGTAATTAGCCTAATAAAAGCTTCGTATACGCCGTCAATACGATTTGCATAATGTGTGAAGGCGGGTTTCGTTCCCGAATGCAAAGCGCCAAAAAAACGCCGCCGTGACATTTCTCTGGGTGTTTTGTTCGCACCTGTCAGGGGAGGGGGTGTGACGGGGGACGGCGGCCGCAGCTGCGGCCCCGCTGGGGTCCGGTGCCCGTCACTGACACACACACACACACACACACACTCGGGCGTGTGTGTTTCACCTCCTGCCGACAGGGTTTCATTTCTCCCTGCGTCGCCGAGATCAGAGCGGGATCCGTCGGTCGCCACGGAGACCGCGAAGCGAAAACCCCACGCGGCCGATCTGAGTCACGCGTCGCCCGAATTCACACGCGCCGATCGTTTTCATGACGAGGAGGCGGGGTTATCGATTATCTGGCTGCTGAAAGCCACATAATGAGTCGCCCTCGCCGAGGTCAGAGCGGGTTGTTTGGCTCCGACTCGCTCGCCGAGCTCTTAAGTCTCTTTATTTATTTATTTATTTATTTATTTATTTTGAAAATGACGCCTCTCATATTACCAGCATGCAGCATTGTGCCGCTTCAGGTGCTGCTGCTGCTGCACATTTTCCGCCGCGGGTCGGGTCCCCCGCGTGACCCGCGGGAAACACGACACGCGTCGGGTTTACGTCCGACGCTTTAGCGAGCGCCCGAACGAGCCCGGAGCCTCCAGGAGAATTCTCCACGGCCGGCTGCGTTACCGTTCGCCAGCCCGTTAGCTTTTTTACGACCCGCCCGCCATTTGCATAACAGGTAGAGGAGGGGACGTGGACCGGAACCGAGTCGGAGGCCGCGCCGTCCTTCCGGGCTCAGGCGGCTGTGAGGGGAAAACGTGAGCCGGTGCGGCCGGTCTGGGAGGATCCAGATCCTCGGAAACCGCAGCCCACTGTTAATACAACCGCTGTGATTGACAGCGGGCGTTTCACGGCGTCTTTTTTTTTTTGGGGGGGGGGCAGGTCTCGGCAGTAACCGTTTTAAAAAGCCGAAAAACCCGGGCCGGCGTTTATCCAGCGCCGCGGCTCAGGAAGTAGAATTTATCAGCAGGGAGGAAGCAGGCGGAGTGTGGAGGCGAAGATATCGGCTCTCATCAGGTAATGGGAAACGGTTCATGCGTGGTTCTTACGGAAAAGGTTCCTCAAATCCGGCGCCGGCGCCTCGCATACATATCAGGAAGGGGCTCGTCGGTTCGCCGGGCGCTAAGCGACGAAAAAAACGATTTATCCCGTCTTGTCGTCAGGATTCCCAGCCCAGCGGACGGCGTCCTGAGAACAGAACGGCGACCAGAACCGGGATCAAAGGATCATTAATCGATTAAAAGTACGATTACAAAGATATCACACACACACACACACACACACACACACACCTCGCCCTCCTGCGTTTTTCACGCGTTGGCAGCCGACCACACGTTCGCTCTAAACGGGCGGCAGCCATGTTTTCACATCACATCGAATTAGCCTCATTAGCACGTGAGATGTGTTACACAGGGCGCAGCACAGCGCGCACACACACACACACACACACACACACACACACAGAACAAAACACGACAAGTAAACACAAAATATTCCCTTTATTTTTTTTCTCTCTCTACCTTAAGACTACACAGGGGGGCCGATGTAGCTCTAAGACGTATCTACATTTGCATTTTATTTACAGCCGACGTCTCCGAGAGAAGCGCTAAAAACACAGTGTTGAGAACAAACCCCGAGCTCAAAGTGAGTCCAGGACGTTAGAAAAAGACGACAGTTCTCAGTGCAATATTCCACAATGCAAACATCCTTCATTCATATTATGTTTGAACATACACGTTTATTTTTTTTTCTTCTTTTTTTTTTTTTTTTTTTCCCGGGGGGGGGGAGACGAACAAAAAAAACGAAAACGTTTGTACAGACTGAGACTTGGCAAAGTTCAAAAAGTCGTCGTCTTGGCTCGCGTGGAGTTTTCACACAAAGACAAAGATGGAGGTCGTCCTCTGCCGTCTCCACCGAGGGAGGGGGGTGGTGGTGGTGGGGGTGGGGGCGTGACCTTTTAGTCTGTAAACGGGAAACCGGGTTACGCCGGCGCTCGTGACGCCGCACCCGCGGGCGAAAAAAAGGCAATTTAGCATCATCTCGACCTGTCGGCGGCCGGCGCGGCGATGTCGTCTTGTACACGAGGAAATACTGACGTAAGCGCGATGACGGGACAGACAAACAAACAAACAAACAAACAAACAAACAAACACCGCCTCTCGTATGCAAATGAGCTCAGTTCGGCCGGTCCGATTAAAAACCACGGGAACCGATCGGACCGACCGCGTTCAGCGTTTATTCCAGCCTTAAGTATTGATCAAGTACAACAATCAACAGGAAAAGGGACAATAGTTCACATTTTCTTTTAAAATTCACATTTGTTATACTGTTAATTCATATAGCTATTTATAAAAAAACACAACAAACGTGATTCCAAACCATTCCCGGAAAATACTTCTCCACGTTTTTAATACACAGGCTCCTCGCTGTTTGTTTTCTTTTTTGTTTTTTTTTTTTAAAACCTCGGTCGAACTTTTCGTTTCTTCCTCGGACGATTCAGGAAAACAAACAAAAAAAAAGAAAAAAGAAGTGAGCTCACATCCGTTCGTTGGCGTCACCACACGATTCAAGCACGATTAAGCGGCTCTGCTGATTTGGAGCGTCGGGCGTCGTCTTTAAAAAAACAAACAAACAAACAAAAAGAGGACGAGACGAACGAAGGGGCGGCAATAAAAACAGAAGAAGAAGAAGGAGGAGGAGGAGGAGGAGTGATTGAACGAGAGGGAGGAATCTCCTTGGCTGAGGCGCAGAAGAAGAAGGCAGAGCGCAGCGAACGCACCTCGGATTCCTCGCAACAGAACTGGGGACGAGGACGACGGTTCGTCCTCCATTTTTTTTTTTTTTTCTTACAGTGTATTAAAAACCGAGTCGAGCGCGGTCCGAAAAAAAAACCAAACAAACAACCGTCTTTGGCAAGAAGTCCCGCGTCCTACCTGTGAGTCCGTCCCTCCGGAGCCGCGTGTTCATGTCACCTTCGTCCCATTTCGCTCTGTCTCATGAAGTGGACGTTGTTGACGCTGTCCGCCAGCTCCGGGTACTGGTCCACGGAGACGGCGTAGTAGCCGTCGTAGCCCTGCACCCGGCCCGAGCCCAGCAGCTGCTGCTTCTCGCCCTCGGTCCAGGTCCGCGAGCCCTCCTCGCCGTCCCGCAGCCGCTGGCGCTCGCGGGCCCAGGCCTGGGCGACGGCCCTCTGCCGGGCCAGCTCCAGCACGCGGGCCTTCTCCTCGTCCACGCTGCCGCCGTAGCGCGTGTTGAGGAGCAGCGCGCCGTACTGCAGCTGGATGTCGGTGATGCGCCGGGTCCGACCGTTCAGGACCGCGTTGACCTGAGACACCGTCACGTTGACGCCCGTCTCCAGCGTGCGCCGGCCCACCGTCATGCCGATGAGGGCCAGGTCGCCCTCCACCGAGCCCAGCTTGACGAAGTAGTGGGTGTCCACCCCGGCGATGGTGAAGTGAAGGTCCTCCAGGTAGTAGGCGTCGTCCAGGACCGCCGCCATGCGCCGCCCGTCCTCGTTGGCCAAGCTGATGATGTCGGTGGCGACGCGGCCGTCCCGGACGGCGAACTTCACGCCCTTCCCGAAGATGGAGCCGCCCGAGGCGAAGACGTTGTTGCCGGGGGCCTGGGGGCACCCGGCGCTCTTGGCCCGGTAGATGGGGCCGAAGCGCTCCAGTTTGACGAAGGCCTTGAGCTGCCGCTGGACCTCGCACTGGACGCCCAGCAGCGACTGCGGAACAAACAAACAGCGCCGGTCAGACCCCGCCCCCCAAAATATACGCCGCCACGGACGCGAGTGGCCACGACAACGTTAGAGAAACATAACTTTTGCTCACAGTATTAATTCTTGGCTGTAACGTACGTGTGAAATGCTAACTGGGGGGGTTCATTTTATTCTGGACACCTGGGTGAGCAAATGGAGCGCACCTTCGCCGAAAGCGCGCCCTCACAGCGAGCGACTTCCCGTGCGCTCGTTCTCCTTAACGTCTCGTCCCACATTTAATCAGGGGCAGTTATTTTTACGTACGTGCCACGCCGCCGTCGGCCCGTTTTCCAGCGAGGGTGCGCTCCATTTGTTCATCCAGGTGTCCCATGACTGATATGTAAAGGAACCTATTGATTAGCGTTTAGCTTGTTATTGTAGCCACAGTTAATTAATTCATCTTTGGGGGGGCGGTTTCGTGTCGTGGCGTCCGGACATATATTCGCCTCTGATTGGCCGATGAGCTTGGTCCCCGCCCGGCTCCTCGCGCTGCTTCGTTAACGCCTTTTTCAAAATCTTCTTCACGTTCCCACACCTTCTGCGGCGGCGGCGGTTCTGTGCGAACCGCTGCGATGGTTTGTGACAGGCGTGATATTCTGCGGCGCCGCGTCAAATATGAAGGGACGACTGTCAAATCAAAGATGGCCGACACGTCTGGAGGAGCTGACAGGCTACAGGACTGGGTGGGGTCGATGGGGACTCGGGGGTGGAGGGGGTGGGGGTGCAGCTGTGCTGTCAGGCCCCTCGGGGCCCGTGGGGTGTGTGTGTGTGTGTGTGTGTGTGTGTGTGTGTGACACTTCACAATGTGCCACTCTGTGTTTGTTTACCGCCCCGACAGCGTGACCCGGTCAGCTGTCCCGGAGGCGCCACGAGGGAGGGGTGTGTGTCTGTGTGTGTGTGTGTGTGTGTGTGTGTGTGTGTGTGTGTGGGGGGGGGTGATGTCCCTCCACTTGAGTGAAGCAGCCTCGCGGGACCCTCCCTGAGAGGCATCATTCACACAGCGTGGGGCGCAATCAGCCCCCGGCTCAGCCCAGAATGAGAGATCAGCCGCGGGCAGCACAAACCTCATCTGTCTGCCCCCCCCCCCATCACACACACACACACACACACACACAACATCTCTCAATCCGGCGGCTGGATTCAGCTGCGCGGCGGCTTAAACGAGCAGAGATACGAAGAGAGGCGCAGAAAAGCAAAGAGCAGAGGATCCATCACGCTCTTCAAAGAGGCAAACGTCTAATTGGGCCGAGCCGAGCCGGGTCGGGCCGGGCTGGGGCCGTCGGCGCCGGTTCTGAAGCGGGAGCTCCAGATAAGAACGCGGCTCCGACGGCTCGCGCAGTAACGACTAATTATGGCGGCGTGTCGTTTACAGTCTCTACACAGAGCACGTCTATTTGATGCTGGAAAGGAGGTGGATGGGTGGGGGTCCGACCCGTTTACCTTGGTGCTGTCCCACTCCTGAGTCTTGATCTGGGTGCTGACCAGCTCGTAGGACGGCTCCATGGTCTCCGTGCTGGGTTTCCTGTAGCCGGGGATCACGTTGTAGAGCTGGAAGCCGAAGGTCACCAGCCAGCTGTTCACATCTGGGGGGGGGGGCAGAACAGGAAGTCAGCGACCTGAACCCGGGTTTAATGCTGCGACTGTCGAGGACGGGCTCGTGACCCGGCAGGTTCTCCCGCGACGACGCGGGTCGCCTGAAGCGAGCCGGCGGCGGCGAGCTGTCATTAATTCTGAATTCAGAGCCCGTTAAATCTAAACCCCCCCCTCTGTTTGTTATGGACGGCGGCGCCTTGGGGGGGTCGCCCCCCCATCACTGTCTCACCTGACAAAGCTCTTTTAAATAAGAATTAGTCTGAGGACAATGAAAGGACCCGGGTCGCTCAGTGAAAGGAGCGGAAATGTCAGCGCCGTCAATCACGGCGGAGACAGACTCGCCGCGGCGAGTCCACTTAACGTTCCGACGCCGGCCCGGTCTCTGACAACGGGCCCGGTCCACCGACAGAGACCGGGCCGGCGTCGGAACGTCTGGCAGGCGGCGCGGGTGTTTTTCCTCCCTCGTCGTCGCCTGCAGGCGAATGAACAGAGCGTAAGAGTTTAATTAATTTAATGGCGAGTGAGCAGATCTCCCAGGTCAGGTGATTTACAACCCGTCTTCTCCTGAGCGGCCACCGGGGGGCGACTCCACTGGTCTGTTTGTACAGAAGTCAGTGAGAAAATGGTTCATGCAGAGGAGGCGGTGGGGGGGCGTGGCTACACTGTGATTGACAGGGAGCTGTCTCAGCGGTCAGATCTGGCCCCGTGGTCCAAATATGGTCACGTCCGGTTTAAAAAAAACAACCGACAGGCGCGTTTGTTTAGTTGATGGACTTACCGGTCATGTAGCACTTGATCTCCTCGTTGTTGCTCAGTGGGTTGTTGTTCTTGAACATGTACAGGTTGAACGGCACGATGTGGTTGCCGTTGAGGCGTTTCCAGACCTCGTGGTCGGGCGTCGTCCAGCGGCCGGCGAGGACGTCGTAGTCCCGCCGCCCCATGTGGACCAGCCTGCTGAGGGGCTCGTACAGGCCGCCCTGGTAGCCGATGATGAGGCGGAGCCCGGGGTTGGTGTCCAGGTAGACCTCGCCGAACGCCGTGTGCAGGATCTGCTTGATCATGAGGCCCGAGCCGCTGAACACGGCCAGGGGCGTCCCGATGTTGTCGCACGCCACGTAGAACTCGTCGCCGCTGCTGAGCTCCATGGCGAACAGGTGCCCCTGCAGGTCGTAGTACAGCGACGTGATCTCCGAGCTGGAGTGGTTGTACATGTGCGTGACCCGGGTGGGGCTGGACAGGTCGGCGTAGAAGAACTGCAGGTGGTGGCCCGCGCTGCTCCGGCTCGACACCCGGCGGCCCAGCCCGTCGTAGCGGTACCTGATGCTCCACCCGCTCGCTCGGTTGTACACCTTGACCAGCAGGCCGGCCGAGTTGTACTCGAAGTACTCGTTCCCCCGCTGCTTGAGGAACCCGTCCTCGTCCATCCTGTACTGGACGTCGCCCAGGCGGGTGATGCGGTCGCGGACGTCGTAGCGCAGCGGCGTGAGGCGCGCGCTGTTCCCGGGGCTGAGGAGGTGCAGGTTGCCGTTCAGGTCGTAGCTGTACCTCCACAGAGGCTTGTCGTTGATGGAGACCACCTGGAGCTGGCCGTCGGCGTCGTACTCGTACGTGTAGCGGGTGGTGTTGGCGTAGGGCCCCACCTTCAGCTCCTTGGCCACCACCCGCCCCATGTTGTCGTACTGCACCATCATCCAGTACATGAGCGAGCGGAAGATCTCGTACTGCACCTCCTTCACCCGGCCGTACGCGTCGAAGTGCTTGGTGTGCGTCATCACCGCCGTGGTGATGATCTGGTTGATGTCGTAGTAGATGACCCCGAATTTGCCGAACTGCTCCGTCTTGCCGGACACGTCGTCGTAGCGGTACAGGTCGATGGGCAGCGGCGTCTCGTTGATGACCGCCTGCATGCTGGTGACGCGGAAGCTGTTGTCGTAGACGTAGTCGAACCGGGCGTTCACCATGCCCTCCTCGCTGAACCGGAAGATCTGCCGGTCGATCAGCGGGCCGATCTGCCGGTACCGGATGGTGCAGGTGAAGCCCTCGCTCTGCAGGTTGACGGTCTTCAGCACGCCCGCCACCTCGTCGTAGGAGAACCCCACGCGCGTGGTGTCGTACAGGATCTCCAGCAGCTTGGCCAGCTTGCCGTACTTGTAGATGACCCGGCGGCCCGTGCCCAGGTAGGTGGTCCGCAGCAGCTGTCCGTCCTCGCCGTAGTCCTGCAGCACCGAGGCGTTGCCCTCGGGCGGCCGGTAGGTGTTCCTGTAGTAGCCGATGGAGCGGGAGGTCTCCAGGGTCTGCCGCGCCACGTTGGGCATGGTGACGGAGGAGAGGCGGTCGTTCTTGTCGAACTCAAAGATGTACTGCCTCTGGCTGTAGAGCAGCAGCACCATGGACTGCGGAGAAGGCGGACAGAGCGCGGATTATTAAACGCAAATCTAATCTCCACCTCCGGTTGACGACGTGTTCCTCTGACATGAAGGTTTTCACACGCCGCGTCTCGTTTGCGGGATCTTTTCATCCCGATGGCGCGAGAACGCCGAGTTTTATTCAAATCTCGACAAAGCGAGAGGGTTTCTCAATTCGCGGACCGGCGCGCGCCGTCTTCTGAATCGGCGGCGGGGGTCGCCGCTAACGAGGCGCCCGTCACGTGCGAGGCGGAGAACGGCAGCTCTTCACCTTCAAGTCGCCTTTAATTAGTGGGTACAGAGTGACATTTCCCCGTCTCAGGTGGAGCGGCGGCGCCGGGGCGATGTAAGGTCGGCACACATATCTGACAACGGTTAACGCCGAACTTCCGGCTGAGGGTTCTCGCGCAACTCCACCCGTTTTTACCCGCCGTCTCAGACTAAGATCAAACGTACCTTCTCCAGGTATGTGTAGCTCCAGGATTTACCGTCGGCGAACATCTGGGAGGTGATCCTGCCGTTCTGGTCGTACTCCATGCGTACGGACATGGTGCCCCGCTGGATTCCCGCCACGTGGCCCCCGGACGAGTAGGTGACGTTGACCCCGTTCAGGCGGCTGCTCGGCGCCCACAGCGTGGGCCGCCCCGCGTGGTCGTAGTGGATCCGCAGGGTGAACTTCCTGTGGTCGTCGTAGACCTTCTCGGTTCTGGTGATCCGATCGAAGTCCAGCGACAGCAGGTTCCTGTTGTGGACCTGCGGGAGAGGACGGAGTTAGAACCCTTCAGAACCAGGACCACCGGTTGAACGCACCGCCCGACGACGCGTTCGGAGGCTCGAGAAGGCCGACGGAGCGCGAGGATGATGATTTTATTTTTTTTTTCCTCGCGCAGCTTTTAATTACAGCGCAGGAGCTGTATCTCAGGACGGCAGCGCCGATGAAATTATGAGAATTACCATATTTCTTTGTTTGTGTTAAAAAACGTCGGGGAGGTGCGAGCGTTCAAGCGCGAAACATTAGAGCCTCATCGATCGTTCATTTCTTCTTCTTCGCTGCTTCCTGAGAGGAACCGCCGGGTCCAGACGACTCATTTCATTCAGACGCTTTGGCAAATTAGAAAAAGGAGGAGGTGGGGGAAGATGGATTCTTCTCCCGTGTGACTCAGAACAACGTTTAAATGACGCTTTCGCTTTGTTTCGGGCCAGGCCGGGCCGAACCCGCCGCCTTTCCGCTTCAGGAGGCGTCTCCGTCGTCGTGTTTCCTCTCAAAGCCGCGGAGGGAAAAAGGAGCAGGTTGCACTTCACAACCAATCTCCATAAAAAAGCATCCACATCTGCAGGATTCTGGACTCTGCCCCCCCCCTGCTGGTTCTGAATTAGAACCAGACTTCCTTCTTATTAACCTGCACACTTCCTCCGCAGCTGCGCTCGGTTAAAACCCTCGGCGACGCTTTTAAAAAACATCTGAAAGCTGCCGCTGGTCGTGCTCCAGGCGCAACCGCACTTCTTCCACTTTCACGTCGAGGAAAAAAAAAAAAAGGCGTCGGGTCGCCCCCGGAGGAAATTAAGCTCGCGACACAAACGAGGCGACACTTTAGATATTAACGTCTTAAACTACAGGTTCTTAAAGACTGAGGCGCGTCAGGCCGGTGTTGATATTGCTTCCTAAAAAACAACAACAACAACAACAACAAACTCAGCGTAAGCGGGAGAAAGTTCCTCGGAGCAGAACTCAACAGGGTGGAAAAATAAAAAACCCGCTCAGAGTTCCCACCGCGATGGAAACGCAGTCAAGAGGAATCATTTCAAATTGGACGCCGCCTCCGAAAAAACGGGGACGGAGGACGGATTATTGCAGCGGGACGCCGCGCTCGCACGTTTCCTTGTTTATTGTCAAAACCGCAATCGGCGCAAAGTAAATTCCTCTGGTTCTCGTCTGAACAAACAAGGCGGCGCTGAAACGGACGTGAGATTCGCGTCTGTTTGCTTTAATTTCACACCGAGGTTTTCTCGCCGCTGGAAGCGTACAGACTGATCTGATGGAGGTGTGTGTGTGTGTGTGTGTGTGTGTGTGTGTGTGTGTGTGTGTGTGTGTGTGTGTGTGTGTGTGTGTGTGGAGGTGTGGGGGGCAGTAACCCGCTCGCGACATGAAGCGACGTGCACGGTTCACAGTCAGATAAACAAACCAGGAGCAGAACTGGGATCAGTGAAGAGCTGCACAGCCCCCCCCACCTCCCCCCACCTCGCTCCACCTCGCTCCACCCCCTCCTCCCCCCACCACCACCCAGCCACCCACATAATATCACTTGACATGCCACTCAAGGTCGCTCGATGAGCTCCGTTCATCCCCCTCTGCTCTCGCCCATTAGGCTGCTCCCATTTCCCATCTCGCCCTCGGGGGCCGCCGCCGCCGCCGCCGCGCAGACGTCCAGAGAGACGGCGGGGGCCATTTAAAAACGAGCAGCCGGTGACAAAGCGCCACCTCCCCATTAGCCGCTTCGCCATTCCCGGAGAACGCGTGGGCGAGGGGGCGCGGCTACGCTGTCGCTCGCCGAGAGCAGCCGACCAATCGGGATCCGACGCTCACGCCGTCACGACAGGGAGCCGCCGACATGCTATAGCTTCTATACGCCAGTACAGTATGTGACAGCCGCTTCTTCAAACCACACACACACACACAACAATAATCATTTGAACCGAGAGGCTAACGTCGCTAACGTCCGCGAACCAGGAAGCGTGGCGCGCGGGGGTCTCACCCTGAGCCGGCGGCCGTACACGGTGACCTGCCCGCGGGCCTGCTCCTTCTTCTGCCGCCACTCCACCAGGTTGAGGCCGTTGTCGATGGCCAGCGTCACGTTCCTCTTGCTGACGGTGGGGTTGACGGTGCCGGCCAGCAGGTGGGGCTCCGTGTGCAGCGACACCTCCATGCCGTTGGCCAGCACCAGCCGCAGCGAGCCGTCCAGGCCGATGAAGTAGCTGTTGCGAACTTGATCTGCGGAGGGAAACAGTCGTAGTTGCGATTAGAAGGGGAGGGCGGAGCCGGGGGTTCTGGTGGTGGAGCGCGAGGACGACTAAATGTGATTATGACGTGAGCGAGAAGCAAACCTGAGCAAAAAGAGAAGCGCAATCAATAAAGTTTTACAGCCGACCAGGACGAGATGAGGCCGGAAATCCTGCTGAACCAGGAGGTCGGTGCTAATGTGCATGCATGGGGGGGCATCATTTTCACTTATAGAGTAAGTTAATCAAGTGTAATTATGGTAAAGTAATTTCCTCCTTATTCAGTGTTTATTTTGCTCGATTTTAATTATTTCACTCTTCAGTTTTTATTTATTTTATGTTTTGTTTTTTAATATTGTTTTTGGGGTTTTGTGTATTTTTTTAGTACTTTTTTAGTTTTTTTGTATTTTGTATTTTTTTGTATTTTTTGTATTTTTTGGTATTATTTATTTTTTGTATTTTTTAGTTTTTTTTAGTATTTCATCTAAATGATTAAAATGATGCCGTTACATTACAGTTTTCCTTTTTGACGGCAGCGGCTTCAGGTAAACGACCTTGTCAGGTGAGCTGGGCTCTCCCGGGGTGTGTGTGTGTGTGTGTGTGTGTGTGTGTGGCGTGTTCGCCTGCGTCACGTGACCAGCCGGACGGCGGTGAATTAATTAGCGGGCAGCGCCCGCGGCGCCGCTGCAGATGTCTACGACAAGGTCGCAACCGCGGAGGTGAGCGGTCCCCTGAGCCGGGGAACACGACGCTGCCGGCTCCTGTTTCAGACGCCGTTTTTCAGCGGCGCGCCCCTTAATCAGGGGGGGCGGGGCTCTTTAAAGAAGAAAGCCGTCAACAGGTAATCAATAAAGCGGCCGGCGTTCGGAGAAAGACAAACCCGGCGGGCCGAGCCTCAGCGTCGGTCCGAGCCGGGCCGAGCCGCCGGCGCCGCGTCTCGCGCCGTTTATGACAGAAAATCAATTTTGTTTCCGTTCCAGCGAACGGGAGTCGCACGTTTCCATTAAAGACGAGCAACAGACCCGCTCAGGAACAAATTCTGGTCCGACCCAAAGCCGCGCGGGTTGTTCTGGTTCTGAGATGTCTAACGTCTCCCCACGCCTCGGTACGGCAAAACAGAGGTGAGCGGACATTGGGCGGACCGGAACCAGGTCTCTGAACCTCTCCTTGTCCGGATCTGGATCAGCTAGGAGCTGCCGGGCAGACGCGGGTCTGTCAGAACCCGTCGCCCGACCCGGACTCTCCGGACGGCGGCGCCACTCACCCTGCATGAGCGTGTAGAAGGTGCCGGAGGCCGACAGGTTGGTGGTGACGGCGATGTCCTCCTTGTTGGATCCCTCCGTCTGCACGCGCACCGAGCTGCCGGCGTCGGCCCGGTAGCTTCCGACCCGGCCCGTCGGGTAGGTGATGTTGGTCAGACGCCCGTAGCTGTCGTACCTGCGGTGGAGGGGGGAGGGGGGGGAGGGAGGAGGGGGAGGCGAGGTGAGGCCTTCAAACCAGAACCGAATCTCATCACGTTCGGGAACCCGGCCCGACCACGTCACAGCACATCAGCGCAGAACAATTTGAGATGAGCGGTACTTTTATCTGGATCCAGAACGGAGAGATGCTGCACCCCCACCACACACACACACACACACACACACACACACACACACACACACACACACACACACACACACACACACACACACACACACACACACACACACACACCCTCGCCTGCCACAATAAAGCCTCTAATAAATGAGGCGGCGGGTGCTGGTTTACGGATATTTCCTCGGCGCTGCCATCTCAGATATCCAATATGGAGAGGAAGAGTGAGGGAGGAATCATCTCCCAGAGATAAACGTTATCTGATCTCCCCTGGGGGGGGGCGGCAGCGGTGGGGTGGGGGCTGGGGTTGGGGGATGGGGGGCACCGGCATTCACCCGGCCCTCCACTTCAGGAAATAGTAAATGGCAGCGTGGTTTGATTTCTTCTGATACTGCTCATATTTTATCTGCTCCATCCAGAGAGGGCACTGTGCCCCCCCCGACCCAACCCCCCCCTGCTCCAGCTCAGCTGCCTATTAGCTCGCTTTCTGCCCCCCCCCTCCGGACAGCCACATTCTGTCCGTTCACATCCCATCACCCCTCGCCCCCATCACATGCTAGCTCTGTGACCTTTCACGCTGGGGCAACAACAGCGCCCCCCAAGAACCACCACGTGAACGATGGTGGATGATGGCGTGACACCACCCCCCTCCCTTCTCGAACGAATGAGTCCGACCCGATCCGCGCGGCGCCGAACGAGTAACGCCTCGCGCAGTAATCCCGCTCGCTACCATAACAGCAAACGGGATTACGGATGTCCTGACCTGGGGAGGAGCGACAATCTGGATCCGTGACTTACTCGAAGAAGGTGGTCCACCCGTTCTCATCCGGTCTTGGTGGCCAGCAGCCCCGAGCTGCCGTGGTAGGTCATCACGGCGAGCTCCTGCCCCTGGGCCGCCACGGTCTTCAGGGCGCTGTTGGTGCCGATGGTGAACCAGAAGGTCTGGCCGTCGGGGACCATGAGCCACAGCGGCATCCCGGTGGTGTCGCGGCGGATGACCACGGTGTTCCTGTTCTTGTCGGTGATGCCGCTCAGGTCGCCGCCGGCGCCGCCGTAGGTCAGGTTGTACAGGTGGTCGCCCGTCGTCAGGCTCTGCGTGAAGACGTGGCTGCCGTTGGCGTCGAACAGGTAGAGCTCGTCGTCGATGGGGGAGGAGACCTCGTACATGCTGAGGGGGTTCAGGTACGGCTTGTTCTTCCGCACGTAGCGGATGCGGATGTTGCCCAGGTCGGCGATGAACAGCTCGCCGTCCGGACACACCGCCAGCGAGGACGGCGCGTTCAGCTTGGCGTCCTTGGCGTAGCCCTCGTCGCCGGAGTAACAGTCGCAGTTGGCGTCGTTCTTGCAGTCGCAGCCGCTCGGCGCCCCCGCCACCAGGGAGATCTCGCCGCCGGTGGACACCTGCCGCACGCGGTTGATCTTCTTCTCGTCCGACTCGGCGATGTACAGGATGCCGTTGTGGGACACGGCGAGGGCGTTGGCGGACTCCAGCGTGGCGTGGACGGCCACTTTGCTCATGAGGAAGTGGTCGATCCCGGGCACCTGGCAGTGCATGGGCCGGCCCGCCACGATCCGGACCTGGTGGTTCTCCGAGATCTGGAGAACCACGTTGTTGTCCAGGACGTACAGGGAGTTGTCCATGGGACTCACCGCCAGGTCCGTGGGCCACTCCAGACGCACCTGAGACGGGGGGAAAAAAACACGAGAACGTCAGCGCCGGCAACAGAAACAGGAAGCTCCCGATCGGCGGCGATAAGAGGAGCGGCGAGGAGAGATCGTTCCAACGATCAGATTAGGCGAAGAAAACGTCGCGGCTGCAATTGATCACGAGCCCCCCACACCCGGAACCGGGCGCCCGCTTCGCTCACCTCCGCGGGGACCGCTGTTTTTCCCGGCGCCGGGTTATTAATTTTGTAATGACAAGAGACGGCGCGAGTCCTTGAAAAGAAACCGGAGCACACTTAGCAAATGAGAGTGGGCGCCGCCCCCGGCCTCCTGAGCGATGACTTATTGTTCTCCTAACAACGGATCAGGCTTTTTAACAAATTGGAATGATTAGATTCATCCAATTTACTGGTCTCCCTCTTACTTATGGTCCCGAGGGTGGTGGTGGTGGTGGGTGTGGGGGTCTCGGAGGAACATAATATGAAGTGCCGTATTTCAAAAGAAACCTCCGAGCGCCAACAAAGGAGACTGATTAAAATCTGGCCGGGTTCTGATTTTGGGCGACTCGTTGTTTGGAAGACTTTGTCCTGCGAAGGTGAACGAACAAGGAATCGGCTTGTGAGCGAGCGTCTTTTCCGCCCTTTTTTTTCCCTTATTTGTTCACGCGAGATGTGAAATTTCATCCCGTCTGCCCGTGGAACCTTCAAAAACATCCCTGGATCCAGACGCCGCATCAGGGACGTAAAAAAAAAGATCCACTTCTCCCAGAATCTGGTAAAACTTTCTGGTGATCGAAAAAAACTACTTTATTCAGGTCACTGTACCTGTGGGCGAGTAAGAGGTGGACCATAAGGATCCAATGTGACCGTGGAGTCGGAAGCAGAAGCTAACGGCTAACGGCTAACAGCTAACAGCTAGCCGTGTATCTTCGGCCTCAGTGCGGCGAACAGGAGGCCGACCGTGGAGACGCATCGTCTTTCGGGGGGGGAGGGGGGTGGGGGAGAGACGAAGGGGGAGAGACTTTCAATTTCTTAAAACCCATTCCTTGTCAACGCCGGTGCTTAAATATTTCATGAGGCGGAGTGTGGAGCGGCTCGGGGGAGCTGCCTGCAAGGAGGTTTTCACGCCACTCTGACTGATGAGGGGGGGGGGATATATCCCGAGCTGCTGTCCCATATGCTGTAACCCGATCGTACCCACACACACACACACACACACACACACACACACACACCCTTTGTGTGGCGGGGCAGCTGTCACTAGCGCCTGCCTGACAAAGCCACCGCCGACCAAAAAGCGTCCGGAAAGCGACACGAGCGAGCCGCGGCTTTGCGGCTATTTTTAACCCGCATTTGAACCGGGATCAGAACCGTAATGACATTTTCCATTAGCGACCTCTCCGCTCCGCTCGCGGCGGCGCGGTGCCGTCTGAGGGAGGCTAATGTTTCGCCGTTTCAAGTCGCTGTCACATTTAAAAGGGAACGTCACAGCGGAAGCCTTGATGAAGGCTCCCCGAAGACGACGGAAACTTGTTTTAAGACGCTGTCGGAGTTTAAACTCAGCGGGGGGTTTCAAGTCCACCCAAAATGGAACAGATTTGCGTAACGGCGAGGAGTCGGCGGCCCCCGGGAGGACGGACAGGAAGTTGCCGCAGCGCCGTTACAAATGGCTCCATGACAACGACACACATGTTTTTTACCTGATACAGGTGAGGCGTGACCAGAGGGAATGACCACGGCGATGTCCGACCCCCCCCACCCCCCTCGGTGAAGCCTAAGTGTGTGTGTGTGTGTGTGTGTGTGTGTGTGGGGGGGGCTGAGTGTTTGAAGTAGGAGGCTACAGTACCCGGATGAATTTTTAATGGATGCTTTTTACCGTCTGAGTGTCTCTGCCGGGCCCTTGTGCGATTTGTCATCGTTGTGCGGAGCTGCAGTCGGTCTGTCCTCTCTGCTGGGGAGGGCGAGCATCTGCAGGCGCTCGTGTTTATGTGTGTGTGTGTGTGTGTGTGTGTGTGTGTGTGTGGGGGGGGGGGGGGTAAAGGAGCAGCAAGCACGGGGTCACGAGGTGGGGGATGGATGGAGTTTCCCCCAGGGCTGGAAATGGGCAGCGGGAGGCTTCTGCTCCTGAATACATCATCTCACACACACACACACACACAGCCTCTCTGCGCTGGCATCCTCGCCCCCCCCCCCGACCCATTTAATAATCATACTCAATAACATACACAAACTCGTGTATGCACATGGACATCAATCAGATCTTATCGTTAAAATGCAGGAACGCTCTTTTCACAGGAGTCACGCCAAAACAATTATAGATACTGTAAACAACACGCACACACACACACACACACACACACACACACACAAGTGTTGTGTTTTGATTTTAAATTACTGATACGGCCCAAACAACCCATAATTCCTCTGGGCTGAACGCGGCGATGCGAGGGAGGGGCACGCAGCTGCTGCAGAGTGTCCGTCACCTCCAGAGAGGAAGTGACCTCGGTGCAGTGTCCTTGCCTGGAGGTGTGTGTGTGTGTGTGTGTGTGTGTGTGTGTGTGTGTGTTCTGTCTGGTGCAGCAGCACTCTGCTGTGTGTGTGTGTGTGTGTGTGTGTGTGTGTGTGCGCATCAGTGAGCACGTGTGCGTGGTTGTGCGCCGTCCTCTTCGCGCCCCTGCAGCTGTAGGTCGGCGGCCCTGTGCTTTCTATACTCTTACCCCAGTTCCTGTGCCCCCCCCCCCAGTCCCCCCAGTCCCCCCAGTCCCCCTGGTCCCCCCCCCTCCCAGTCTGGGCTGAGTCCAGTTTACTGCTCGCTCTCATTTTATATTTGTGTTCACCAGCAGCTGCCGGCTGGACCCAGTGAAACCGACCTCAATGGATATAAAAAAAAATAAAATAAAATAAAATTCAATGTGAAATAAAATAAAATAACTGAAACACACCGCGAACCTGTTAGTTAAATTAAAAATATTTTTTTTTGATTTTTTTATGTCACGTATTATATTTTTTATTGCGTGTGTATTATTTTCAATTTAACTTTTTTTTACTACTCTGTCAACTCGTATTTTAATGTATTTTAATGTTCTTTTTAAAATTTGAATATATTTTAATTTTAGTATTATTTTAATGTATTTAAATTTTTTATTATTTTAATGTTTTTTTTATTTTATTTTAATGCTTTTTTAAAACTGTTTCCTGTGCAGGTCCTGAGACAAACTGGAAACACATACTGAAACTTAACGGGCCGAGGACGACCAGAACGGAGACCGTGCGTGTGTGTGTGTGTGTGTGTGTGTGTGTGTGTGTGTGTGTGTGTGTGTGTGTGTGTGTGTGTGTGTGTGTGTGTGTGTCTCGGACAGCTACCTGAGAGATGTCCATCACGGCGTCGCAGCTGAGGGGCCGGGCCGACGTCAGGTCGTTGAAGCCCAGCAGGGTGGAGATGACGCCGTTCTGGTCGATCCGGCGGATCATGGTCCCGTCCACGAAGAAGACGACGCCGTACTTGTCGACCGTGATGCCTGCGGGACGACACCGGGACAAACGTCTGACGGGGCGGACGCCGGAAAACGCGCCCGAGGGCGAACGGGAGGCGAAGACTAATCACGGCGATGAAAACTAACCAATTGATCAGTTCGATCGACGGGAGAGAACAACAGAAACGTCAGAACAGAGTCACAATATTCGAGCTCCGGTCAGAAGAACCTAAAGGTTCTGTTCGGGTCCTCGGCAGAACCGGAGCGTTATTTCAGCGCACGCAAAGCGAGCGTGTGATGCGATGACTCATCTCCATCCTCGTCGCCGCCGCCGTCGTCCAAACATGGAGGCCGCGAGAAACGCGCGCGTGATTATTGACGGGTCGAAGAGGGAAAAAAAAAAAAAAAAAAAAATCGAGCCCCGGGGACCGCTCGAAAAACAGGAGAGGAAAATAAAGACATCGATTATAATAACCTCCGCCTTTTTTTTTTTACCTCGGGGGTTGGTGAGCGTGGCCTCCACCGCCCTCCCCCCGTCGCCGCAGCGGGCGTCGTCGTACGGGAGGCACTGGTCGCCGGTGCCGGCCACCAGCTCCAGGTTCTTGGCCACGTCCTTCACGCCGCTCAGCGACCGCACCTTGAACACCTTCCTGCTGCTGGTGTCCGACAGGTACACGGCGCCGCTCACCGGGCTGGCCGCCAGGTAGTACTTGTGGGCGGGGCTGTTGCTGATGGGAGGAGGAGGAGGAGGCGCGGGTCAATTGAGCTGGAAGGGCTGCGGCCGCTTTCAATAGGAAATGGATTCAAAAGCCATTTACAGAGTCGATCAATTAGTTTGAACCAAGGACATGGAAACTGAAAAAAGAGATTAAACGTGAGCTCGTCGTACAAATACTGCAGTAATACTGCGTGTACAAACGCTGCACGTGCGCCGATTTCTTTCAAATCACTGAAAACACACACATTTTCTTTTTTTTTTTAAACGGACAGACCCGGCGTCGAACCCACAGACGCAGGACCGAAGCGACGCGCAACAATTAGCGCTCAATTTGAAATGACAATCGAGTTTCGGGCCCGGACCTTGGGCCGCCGGCTGATGTGTTGACCTCCAGCGTAGAACGGAGCGGGTCGGGATTGAACGGCCACGTGCGCTCAGCTGATACCTTATCAGCACCGGGTTGCGGTTCCCGCCCCCCCCCCACCGTGTTATTCCCCGACCTTGAGCTCCGGCCCTGCGCTCCATCCATATTCACTGACAACATCTAGTTTGTGGAAGATAATTGGATTTTGCCGCACGCCGGCGCGGCGATGGAGGGAGCGCGGTCGGACACTTCCTTAGCGGGGGGTCAGCGAACACGGGGCGACGCGGCCCCGCCCCCCCCCACCCGGCCTATCGCGGGCCTGCGCGGTGGCACGCTGCGTTCTCCGGGATAAATCTCCTCTGCGACGAGCAGCAAGAAAACGTTTTTTTTTAATATATCGGCCTCGCCGATTATTCAACCGATGATTCGGGAAGAAAAAAAAAAAAAAAAAAAATCGGCGAGAAACAGCAGCAGAGATTCAGGATTTTTTCGCCCTCGGTTTGACGACGACGCCGCCGGCCGGAGTCACGACCCTTTTCGACGGAAAACCGATCGATAACCCTTCACCTGACATCCGAAGAGAGATTTCCCTCGCCGCCTCCTGCGGCGGAAAAACGAGGCGCCTGATGACATGAAACCTTTATGAGTACAGTTTATAGCGCAGCTGTACCTAATAAACTGACAACGAGTCCCACACCCCTCGTGGGATCGTTGAGGTTCCTTTACGTGCAGCATTTTAATTAAAAAGGGAAACATTAAAAACAAAAAAGCACAACGCCAGATTTACTCTGACGCCGCAAAAAGCAATTTGACTCCTGATCTCAGCCCCCGAGGGGGGAAAGTGCAGCCTCCGCCCGAGTCCACCGTCAGCCGCGCCGAATCCGGGCGAAGCGAGCGCATTTAGAGAGGATCATCGGCTTTTTTTAAAAATTTGGGTGGCGAAGGCAGTGCAGCTTACCTATGCCTGAAGTCTTTATTTCTGTCAGTTTGAGAAACGCAGCAGGAAAGGAGAGAGGAGAGGAGATGTTAGCGGTTAGGAGAGGATTCTCATCTACGCTGGTTACGTCTCCTGCCGAGACCTGCGGCGGCGGCGGCGGCGGCGCTACCTGAGCTCCAGGACGCTGGTGACGTTCCCCGTGGTGAAGATCCTCCTGACGTAGTTGAAGTCGCCCACGTAGAGGCTGCCGTCGGAGCCGCAGGCCAGGGCCACGGGGGCCAGCAGCTTGTTCCCGTCGGCCAGGCCGTTGCAGCTGGGGCAGGAGATGCTGCGCCGCCGCCCGTTCCCCATCACGCTGCCGATGACGGGCGGCTGCTGGGAGATGAAGACGTTCTCCCCGTTCCCCATGTGGAGGATGCCTGAGGGGGGAAACGGGCCGCGTTAAAACCGCAGGCTCACTTTTAGGATTCGGTTAAGAGGTGGCGGATTTTCCCACGCTCCCTGAAGGCAGCACAGTGTTTGTGGGAAATGAATCCAGGCCGATCCCCCGCCCCCCACCAAAAAAAAAACTCTTCCAGAGGAATAATAATCCAGCTAACGCGCTTTTAGTAATTCCGCCTGGACAACTTGTTTGTGCGATTTACATTCCCGTGTTGCGGCTCCACGTTCACGCCGCGCAGCGTTTGATTCCAGTTTGTTTTCACTCATAAATAATAAAAAATGACGCTGAACTTCCGAAGCGGCTTCGAGGAATCTGCACATGAACACCGGCTTTCCCAGCAGGGTGCACGGAGATGCACGGAGGGTCATAGTCGTAGATAGTTAATTAATTCATCAAGATCCCTGCACAGTGTGTGTGTGTGTGTGTGTGTGTGTGTGTGAACACGGTTAAATCCGGCCCTTCCTACCTGCACCGGCTCAATCCTGCCAATCCATTCTTGGAAACCGTTCAGATATGCAAATCTGCGCCGCCGCCGCCGCCTCGTCGGCGTAATCGCATCTGAAACCGGACATCTGCGCGCCCGCGGCGGCTCGTTCCGGTTCCGACGGTACCCGGTGACCCGCGACGTTTGAGCGGCACGACAACGCGGCGGGTCGGGGCGGGACCGGCCGAGCGTCCCGCTTCCCGGGACCTGATTTAATCTGGGGTCCGACTGCAATTCGATTAGGGAGGATTCAAAAAACATTTCTGGGCACGGGGAAGACACGCAGGTGCCAAAAGGTGTGTGTGTGTGTGTGTGTGTGTGTGTGTGTGTGTGTGTGTGTGTGTGTGTGTGTGTGTGTGTGTGTGTGTGTGTGTGTGTGTGTGTGTGTGTGTGTGTGTGTGTGTGTGGTTGCCTCAGCGGCGGATCAGAGCGCCGCCTTCCCGACCACTTCCCACATAAGTGTGTTTCATCTCCAGAAGAGCTGGTCCAGATCCAAACGCACCGTGAAACCGGGGCCAGTGACAGGTGGTGCTGCCCCCCAAACCCCACCCAACCTCACCTCCACCCACCCACCCATCCTTTCAGGTGTAATTGGCTGGCAATAAGAAAATTGACCCCCCCTCACCTAAAAATGTACAGCGTCAGATCTTTCTGACTAATCCTCCTGATACAAACATTTTTTTTGTTTTGTTTGTTTGTTTTTTGGGGGGGGGGTCGGGCTAAAAGCGTCATGTGACACGCCGACTTCACACATGTGACATAAACGACTCACCGCTCTGGATGTTTAAGGCGTGGTGCTTGTCGATGGTCCACCCCCCCAGTTTGGAGGCCGTGGTCTCGTAGCCCTGCAGCACGGCAGTCCGCTTCTCCCACAGGATCAGGTCCGGGCAAGACTCGTACTCGAAACCCACGGAGACTAGAGGGGGGGGGGGGACACACAGGTGAGCTCGGCCCCCCCACAGAACCACGACCCAGGTAAGAGAAGAAGAAAAGAAAAGAGAAGAGGAGGAGGAAGGGGAAGAAGAAGAAAGAGGAGAACAAGAAGAAGAAGAAGAAGAAGAGAAGAAGAAGTAGAAGCCCCAGAAGAAGAACAGGAGGAAGAAGGAGAAGGAGGAGAAGAAGCAGGAGAAGAGGAGGAAGAAGAAGGGGGAGGAGAAGAAGAAGAGGAAGAGGGAGAAGAACAAGAAGCAGAAGCAGCAGCAGAAGAAGAAGAAGAGAAGCAGAAGAAGAAGAAGATGAGAAGAAGAAGAGGAAGAGGAAGAAGAAGATGGAGAAGAAGCAGTAGTAGTAGAAGAAGAAGAAGAAGAAGAAGAAGAAGAAGAAGAAGAAGAAGAAGAAGAGAAGGAGGAGAAGAAGAGAAGCAGAAGAAGAGGAGGAAGAAGAAGGGGGAGGAGAAGAAGAAGAGGAAGAGGAAGAAGAACAAGAAGCAGAAGAAGAAGAAGAGGAGGAAGAAGAAGAGAAGCAGAAGAAGAAGACGAAGAAGAACCAGAAGAAGGAGAAGGAGGAGGAGGAGGAGGAGCTGCTCACCGAAGGCCTCCGACAGCCCGTACACCTTCTGGCTGTAGACGTCGGCCTTGTCCCACACAAAGTCGTAGGCCAGGTTGGGGGCGGCGGGGAACCACTTCCTGAAGAGCCGTCCCTCCACGGCCACGCTGAGGTGCACCTTCATCAGGTTGAAGGGGATGGTGGCGTGGGTCAGCACCACCCGCAGCACCGACTTGTAGCCCGGCGTCCGGCTGCTCAGGTAGCTCAGCTTCATGTCCGTCCCCGGGATGGACACGTCCTCCTGCAGGGACTGGACGAGACGGACGCCGAGGGTCAGAGGTCGACCCGCTCTGATCGAGTCACGTTCCTTTCGGGTCCGGAGCGGAACCGGAACCTTCTCGGACCGCGGGAGACGAGGCGTCTTTAAATAGAGACGCCGACTTCACGGAAACGCCATAAATCACAGGAAGTAAACTGGACACGGAGATTAATTAGAGGGGGACGCAGAGACGCCTGCCAGACACACACTGCAGACGCACAACGAGCGGACACACACTGTGCAGACACACACTGAAGAAACACAATCCAGACACACACTGAGTGGACACACACTGAGTGGACACACAACGAGCGGACACACACTGAGTGGACACACACCGAGTGGACACACACTGTGCAGACACACACTGAAGAAACACAATCCAGACACACACTCTGTAGACACACTGTGCAGACACACACTGCAGACACACACACTACAGACACACTCTGCAGACACACACTACACACACACTCTGCAGACACACACTGCAGACACACACACTACAGACACACACACTACACACACACTCTGCAGACACACACACTACAGACACACACTACACACACACTCTGCAGACACACACACTGCAGACACACACTCTGCAGACACACACTCTGCAGACACACACTGCAGACACACACACTGCAGACACACACACTCTGCAGACACACACCTGGATCTCGGGCACGACGTTCCCCCTCTCGGAGCAGGACCCGGCGAAGGCGGTGAGCGGCGCCGGCGACACGGCCGGGCTGGGCCGGGCGAAGCCGCTGAGGTCGCAGCTGGGGATGTCGTTCTCCTCGTGCCGCATGACCACGGTGTCCATGACGAAGAACCGTCCCCACGGCAACCACAGGGCGTGCTCCTGCGTGATGAAGGGCGCGCGCTCGAAGTGCAGCGCCACGGCGACGCCCCCGTTGGTCACCAGGTCGAAACTGGAACGCAGCGACGGGATTAACGCAGATTATCGCCCCGGCCCGAAAAACGCGGCGTTTTAAAACTTCCCGCGCCCACATCGCCCCGGCAACGCAGTCCTGTGTGTCCTCAGCTCGTGTCACCTACGTCCAAGAGCCAATTAGCATCCGGTCACCTGCAGGCCCCCCCCCAGGGAGGGAGGGGGGGCGCATCTCTTTCAAATTACAGGTAAAGAAGCGCACCCCTTTACTGTAAATCTCCTCGCTTCAACACCCCTCCAGGGGGAGCATCTGATTGGCTGGTTTATTCTGCCCTTGGTTTTTTTTCGCCCTTGGCGGGATTCATCCTGCAGCGTGTGTGTGTGTGTGTGTGTGTGTGTGGGGGGGGGTCAGCAGCAGCTGCAGCCGGTCCGTGATTCCCGGCGCCGGTCGACGCCGCGATCCGCCGGCCGTTATCAATCGTGACAACGGCCTGAAGCCATGTGACAACACTCATTAAGCGACCCCGCGGCGGCCTCGCTTCGCTCGCTCGCTCGCCGCCCCCCCCCCCCGGGGGAGCGCCCGGCCGCTGACCTCGGCGGCCGAAGCCGTCACGTAAGCACGCGTGCGAGCATTTATAACGAAGAGGGTGGCGATGAAGGTCGGAGCGCAGAAAACGCATCAAATATTAAACGGTGATTTTAATGCGCGCACATTTCATGAATATGGGTCTTTTTTTTTTTTTTGCCGAGTCATCGAGCGAGCGCTGGATTTTCCACATATATCTGAGGAGGCGTCCTCGTAAAGTCGGGCGTTTACTCGTTAACGGAGAAAAAGCGTTTAACGGAGCGGGAACTAAACGTCGCAGCCGAACCGCAGGAAAAAAAACAGAAGAAGAAGAAGTTTGAAAAATGTGAAGACGATGAAGACGACGTCTACGCGGCTGAACAGGTGAGGAAGAGCACGGGGATGGAGTGAGGAAGGCGAGAGGATGAGGAGGAGGAGGAGGAGGAGGTGTGTGTGTGTGTGTGTGTGTGTGTGGGGGGGCACTGTACGTGCGAGCGCAGCCTGATCCCAGTTCAGCCGCTCAGGAGTCGCCGTGAATCAACAAGGAGACGCTGGACGGTGTGTGTGTGTGTGTGTGTGTGTGTGTGTGTGCGCGTGTGTGTGTGCGTGTGTGAGTGCGTGTGTGTGTGTGTGTAAAATATTATTAAGCTGCAACAGGAGAGGAGACGTATGCACGGCTAATTAATCGCAGGTCTGAACTTAAACGGCCTCTCTTAATTCTCTAAATCCTCCGCCGTCGAATAAATAACGTCCATCTGCACTTTGTTTCGCAGCCCCAGCGAGCGGCTCTTTGAGTCGGCATATTTTACCCCCCGCCCCTCCACACACACACACACACACACACACACACACACACACACACACACACGCCCCTCCCTCGCCGCTGCTGAAGCATAACTTACGAGCGCACCAGAAGGGCTTTGTTTGATTTCTCTGGGAGTTGAGCCGAGAACTCCGAAATTGGACCGAATGAAAGCGCAGAGCAGATCAATGGCGGCGCCTCCACCTCCCCCTCCTCCCCCCCCCGGCCGCCATTAGGATTCAGCACGGCTAAACAACATTATCTGACGGGGGTATAAATACTGCATCGCTGTGTGTGTAAAGACTGGGTGGGGGCTCACCTCCCGTCCTGCCTGGTGATGGTGTAGCCGTACGACGGGTTGCTGATGAAACTGATGTTGACTCCGACCAGCGGCGTCCCGTCCGACGTCACCACTTGTCCTCGGATGACGCAGGCGTGACTGCGGGGGGGGGGGGACACACACAGTTTATTTTCTTTTAGGGTTTTAATCCAACGTGGAGTGTGTGTGTGTGTTCCACACATTCCCAGACTTGACACCAGCTCTCCACATAAATTAGATCCCATCATCCCCCCTGACGATTGATCGCGGGACGTCGTCCAATTTCAACGTCTCCTAATCTGGCCCGGCCGAGCGTCCCGCCCCGCCCCGGCCCGGTTCCCGCGCCCCAGCTCGTCCCCGAACAAACGAGCTCGCTGCTATTTTTAATCCATCTGGGTCTTAAACACCGCCACGCTCTGGAAACAATTAACACCGGCGTGTTAGCGCTGCCCTCAACGCGTCCTTACCAGAGGCAAGATCGTCCACCCGGCCCGGCCCGGCCCGGCCCGGTCCCCAGGAACCCGCTTTTATGTTAATTAGGCCGAGCGTCCTTCAGGAAACCTTGGCCCGTCCAACCCGCTGCGCTGTAAACAAGCGAGGAGATGCTGCCGCTTCTTCAGAACCGGCTCGGCAGGAAGTCCGCTCCGGATTACTGGATTCAGTTTAACGGAAGCGCGCCGGACCTCAGCGGCGACATGATTTGGCGAGACGAACGGCGGCGGCGGCGGCGATCGCGCCTCGGGACGAACCCGGAGGAGAGGAGGAGGAAAACGAGGAGCTTCTGCCTCCTCGCTATTATAAGCCAGCCATCAATCTCCACCCGAGCGCTTCCACGGACAAACTCCCCGTTTACTATTCCGGTTTAGGGGCCTCGGCGGCGTCGCGCGTTCAACGCGCCGGAACGTCCGGAATGAAGCGGCGGCACCTCTGCAGCGGGAAATGACGTCGACGACGACGACGTCCCGCACGAGGAAGCGGTCAGCGGATCGATGGAGGGATGATCGGGTGACCGGAGGGGGGGGTATCGGAAGACGCCAGCGCACTTCCCTTGTCATAACCGCTCATCTCTGTCAGCTGGAGGGGGGGGGGGCATGAATAATAGATGGGCGGCGGTATTTTTAGGCGAGCCCAGGCCTCCGATCCCGCGGCTCATCTCTGGGTTTTACTTATTTATGGCCGCATCTTCTTGTGAGGGGAGAGAGTATTACTCAACGCTCTCCTCCTCCTCCTCCTCCTCCGTCCGGCGGAGGAGCGCCAAATGTTGAGTGGCTCTTCAACGCGGGAAAAATGTCAATGAGGGGAAAATGTCACGGAGTCCGTTTCTCGGCGCGTTCCAGGGCTGACACGGGCGCAAAAAAAAAAAAAAGTTCAGAGCGAGGAAGAGTTTGAAGTTTGTGACGGTTGATTTATTGAATTTTTTTTTTGGTCTTTTTTAACCGCGGCGTGTGGGAAGATCGCACACACACACACACACACACACACACACGCTCGCTGCAAACAACCAGGCAAGACGCACAACGTTAGCTTAGCAAACAGCGCCTCATTTGCACGCCTTGAAATTGATTTGCCCTTTGAGCACAAAGCTCCGCCGGACTAAAAATAGTGATGAGAAGTTTTTTTGTGTTGTTTTTGAAAACTTAAATAGCGAACCAGCGAGTCGTTTGATTCGTCCGCCGCTTTCTGACGACGATCTCGGGAAAAAAAAAAAAATTTATCACCTGAGACGTAAAAATTTTAAAAATATTCTCGATCTGTTTTGTTTGTTTTGTTTTGTTTGTCTCGGGTGGATTACAGCGAGAGGAAGAATTGTGACACGTGAACGTGAGACGTCTCGTGTTTGTCCATCATCATCATCATCATCATCCTCCAGCCGCCGCCCCCCCAGGTGAAAAACGGTGGTGATTAGTCATTACTCCACAGCTGTGTGTGTGTGTGTGTGTGTGTGTGTGTGTGTGTGTGTGTGTGTGTGATCGCTCACGACTCCACCGCAGGATCTGATGAAAAAAAAACAAGAGAGAAAGACGCCGGGAGTCACTCACTTGCCGTCGAAGGGGTTGGCGCCGGGGACGACGTGGGTGCTGTCCCGTCCCACCAGGAAGCGCACCCGTTCGTAGAAGGTCCGCAGGCTGGTCTGCGCCGAGAACGAGGAGGAGGAAGAGGAAGAGGAGGAGGAGGAGGAGGAGGAGGAGGAGGAAGAGGAGGTCTGCGTCTCCTGGATGATGTCCAGCGGGTCCGGGGAGCCCACGCACAGGGGGGTGGTGTGGCAGGCGGCCTGCAGGCAGCAGTCCGGATCCATGCAGTCCACCAGGCCGTCTGAGGGGGGGGGGTCCGCACACACACACACACACACACACACACACACACACGTTACACCTGGCGACACCCTCAGCCATATTCAGGGTGACGGCTGCAGGACCGTGTCACGCTGCATCTCTAACGTTCTCCGTCTGTAATGAGACGACGGGACGAGCTGCCGAACTGGGTCAGCGCCCCCCCCCCCCATGGGGGGGCGGGGGGCAGAGATGGGTGATAAAAATAAACCCCCCGCTGTCAGGAGTCACTCATGTCCCCGGCAGCCCCCCATATAAATAAAGGATGCTCGCCCCCAGAATGAGGTCTGGAAGAAAGGAAGTCACGTCTGCGCCTCCAGAGGGAGCGCCCCCCCCCACACCCCCCGCCCCGGCTCGGTTCTGTGTGTGTGTGTGTGTGTGTGTGTGTGCTCCGCTCGGGGCGAGTTAGAGAAAGCAGAACTGGGATTTTAATCCCCGGGGGGGGCGGCGGCGGCGGCGGACGCTCCGGGGGGCTTCAGACCAGCTCGCCTGGTTTTTAATAAAAAACCCTGTCGTCCAGGTGACGGACAGGAAGTGACTCGTCATCGTGTGTGTGTGTGTGTGTGCGTGTGCGTGTGTGTGTGTGTGAGTTTACCTCCGTCGTTGTCCTTGACGTCGCCGCACGCCGTTTCCATGGAGGTGTCGCAGCCGGCGCCCCTCCAGCCCAGCTGGCACACGCAGTACCAGCCGCCGTTACCCAGAGTGCACCTGCCGTTCCCGTTGCACAGACCGGGGCAGCCCTCTGCGCGACAGAGAAGGACAGAGGCACAGGTCGGTGTGTGTGAGTGTGTGTGTGTGTGTGTGTGTGTGTGTGTGTGGGGTGTCAAAGCCCCGCTAACAGTAACACAATGACAACGATATGCGGTTTTGTTGATGACGATGGTTGGATGCCGATATCTCCCTGGCAACAGCAGACTGAAGTCGTTTGGATCGGTGTGTGTGTGTGTGTGTGTGTGTGTGTGTGTGTGTGAAGTTGATTAATACGACAAGTCTTTTTGTGGCTAATATCCCTTTGTAGTCAAATCCGATGAGGATCAGATCAATATTCACTTATTACTACAGCTGGACACGTGTTTATGTGATTTTTCCCGGCATGATTGCGGCGTTGTGTCTAAAAAAGAAGACAAAAAGCTGCAACTAAACTGAATTAGTTATTGATAAAAGATCAATATCTTTTTTTTTTTTTTTCTTTTTGATAAATCGTCTCCAGACTCTTTAGTCTTTGAAATCGATGAGACTTCGCCTTCGGGGGGGGAAAGTGTTCTGTCGTCAACGGGAGCAGAAAGCTGAATTAAAGAGCAGGAAGTGGTTGAGGCTGAGCGCCGTAGCATTAGGTGTGTGTGTGTGTGTGTGTGTGTGTGTGTGTGTGTGTGTGTGTGTGTGTGTGTGTGTGTGTGGGGGGGGGGGGCTCAGGGGCTCTGCAGCAGAACGACAGGTGAGATGTTTCTGTTCTGTCTTGGATCAGTCTCCACCAGGAAAGAGATCAGAGGATTACACCCCCACCCCCGATTCTCCTCGGGCTGTTTATCCGCCACCTCACGACCCCCCCCCCCACCTCGCCGAGGCATCGCCGAGATATCAAACGCACAAAAGCCTGTCGCAGTTTGTGTCGTTAACAAGCCGGCGCTGATGGAGAGAACGCCGGGGCGGCGCTCTCTTACATCACCGGGCGCCGTTTAACGTTCAAGGGAGAAACATCAGCTGGAGGAAGAAAGAGGCGATGGCGGGCGGAGGAGGGGGCGGGGCAGATTTAAGAGGACGGAGGTAGAAGAGCAGCATCGTTTCTACACATCGCTGCCCCAATAATTACAATAATAAGGATTATATCGGTGATTCCTGCCTGGTCTGGAGCAGAAAACCCCCCTTTCGGGAGCGAGCGATCAAACCTGGCAACCTGGATAAAAGAAGCAACAGGCGGGAGGTTCAGTAATGGGGATAAATAGCAACGCATTAGAAAATTTCTACACAAATAAATAATCCTCTCTGTGTGTTTTTGTCCCAGAGGGGACGCAGTAATGTCTTTAGAAAGCGCCACCCCCCCACCTCCTCCGCCTCCTCCACCTCCTCCTCCACCCCCCCACCCCCCCGGGCGCGCTCGGGCATTAGCCGTCTTTTTATTGAGCAAACGGACAAAACAAGTGCGGTCGGGCCCGGTGGAGACGGACGATTAGCGAGCTCCGAATGTTTATTACGGGGATAAATAAAGATCCGCTCTCCGCTGGCACCCGCTCCGCTTAATTGGCAGCCCTTTCAGAACGGAGCCCCCCCACCCGCTGAGCCCCACCCGCCTGAAAACACAGCCCGAACGCGAGCGCTCCTCCTCCTCATCCTCCTCTCCTGCCAGGTGGTCCATTACCAAGGACACGGCGAGAGCGAGGGGGGGGAGGACTGCAGAGCCCCCCAGCACCAACCGGACCGTGAACTCTTTTAATTAGGTCGGATCAGAACCTGCACACTCATCCGTAACGCGTGGAGGCGTTTTTTTTTTTTTTCCCAGCATCCCGCTTTTCAGGAAGTGAAACATTCAGCACAACCCGGTGCGAAGGTGCTAAGTGGAAGTCTGTGACATGGCACAAAAAGGCGATGGGCGGTGGAGGTGGGTGGTGGGTGGGGGGTCTGAAATGAGGCGCGTGTGGGGGGGGTGGGGGGTGCATGTGTGATGCGAGGGTGGAGGCGGGGGGGTGGAGGCGTGTGTGGATTCTTTTTGTTAATGTCGGCCGGAGTGTGGATGGAGGAGGAGAAAGAGAAGGAAGGAGGAATGCCGTACCTTTCACTACCTTATCCAGATAGTGAGCTTGGGAGATAAAAGACAGGACATATAAGAAGGGGGGGGACAGGGGGGTCAGGGGGGGGGTGGACAGGTGCGAGGTGTTAGTTCACGTTACACAACGACGACAACGACGACAAAAAGAAAGAGTGCAGTCATGAGGCAGAACCGTGCATCACACAACACACAGGGAGGGGGGTGAGGTGGGGGGTGGGGGGGGGGCACAGAGCGAGAGAATGAAAAAAAAAACTCCTGGGGGAGCGATGGCTGCACGTATTACCCCCCCCCCCACCTTAAATCTCTGCAGCGGCGGCGAACAGGAGGTCGGGATATTCCACAAAAAGCTGCTTTTAATCTCACAACACCTCTGCAGACGATGAGGTCACCGGGTGTGTGTGTGTGTGTGTGTGTGGGGGGGGGGTCAATAATGAAAATTGATTTAAATGGAGATCTTTGGCTTCTTAATGGATGGGGGGGGCCATCAATAATGTACGGCCGCATCTGCACGAGAGCGCCGCTAAAAATAACCTACACACTCTAACGTGTGTGTGTGTGTGTGTGTTGGGGGGGAGTTCTGCGGTGCGCTCCCACTTCCTGTTTCAGGTCATGCAACGGAGGGGGGGGTGGGGGGGGGGGGTGACCTCCTCTTCCGCAGCAGAGACGGTTTTTACGTACGAAAAGGCCGAATTTCCACCGATCAAAAAATAAATATTTACGTTACAGAAACTTCATGTACACGCTCAGTACTCTTCTGTACTACCAGTTACTGCGTCGTTACTGCTCTCAGAGTACTGACGGTGAATATTCTGCTGCAGACATCATCACCGTGACTCAAACAGAGGTCAGAGGTCAGAGGTCGGCCGCCGCCTGCAGCTCCCCGGCCCGGCGTCTCCTCCTAGCTACACAGGAGCTGCGCTCGCTAATTCCTTACGGAGAACCGGGAACGTCGGCGTTCCCAGACGCCAACATGCTCTCCGGCGCCGCTCCGTCAAAAAAAAACCAAAAAAACAAAAAAAAAACTTTAAAGTTTTCCAAAAAAACTCCGACATTCACACAAGGTCTGCAAAAAAAAAAAAAAAAAAAAAAAAAGCAGCAGCCACCGGAGCGTAAACACGCAGCTGCTGCGGCGGCGGCGGATTGACCACCCCCCCCCCCTGCACCACGCACAATGACTCCCTTTGAAATGAGGAGTAAAATGAAAGGGGGGGGGGGCAGGGGAGGAGGAGGAGATGAGGAAGAGGATGAGTCAACTGAAAGGACACCTTAGCACATTCCCACATTAAAATGCATGAAGGCTCAAACCTGTTCATGCTTCACCCAGTTGCACAAATGCATGCTCACCCCACCACCCCCGCCCCCACCCACCACCACCACCCCCCAGCTCACACCCAGCGCTGCACACACACACACACACACACACACACACACACACACACACACACTCCAGTCCCGTCCTACCGATCGTGCAGTGCTCTCCGTTCCAGCCCGGGCTGCACTCGCACCGGCCGTCCTTGCAGGTGCCGTGCTCGTTGCAGCGCGGGTGACATGCCCTCTGCTCGCAGCCGCCGCCCGTCCAGCCGTCGTCGCAGCGGCAGGTGCCCGACGCGCAAACGCCGTGGCCGCCACAGTCCGCCGCGCAAATCTCTGTGGGAGAGACGGGGGAAGATAAAGAAGAAGAAGAAGAAGAAACGGAGGGACGGACGGGGACGAGATGACATGGGGGGGAGGGAGAAAAGACAAATCTGGGAGTTATTGTCGGGGGGGGGCGGCCACGCTCCGACGACTCGTCCCGACGGCGGCTGAAAAGAAATTCCTGCGCCTGGCGAGCTGGGGGGGGGCGCGATCCTTTCCTGACAATACAAAAATCTAATAAGCCCGTCACAAAGAGACGACACGGGGCCTCCTCGCCTCCTTCGAGGAGGAGGAGGAGGAGGAGGAGGGACGATCCACCTGAGCGCAGGAGGAAGAGGCGGCTGAACCCCCCCCGACAAGACGAAGGCTCGTAGAAATTAATAAACAGATTACTCATAATCTCTGTGAAACGTTAACCTCTTTATTAAGCGGCGGCTTAGCGAGGAACAATGGCCACGTACTCGGGGCTTATTAGTCGGGCCGATTCAAACGTGACTGGGGGGGTGGTGGTGGGGACTCAAACCCGAGGTAAAATCTTTTAATAAGTCAATTAACGCCTATTTCGTCCCCGCTGCGAATTAAATTCGAGGGGTATTTCCCCCCCCATGAGACCGGAACGCGACACATTACGGCGGCTGGAAAAGCTCCTTTTCTTAGAAACACCCCCGCTAATTACAGCGCGGCGCTTTGTTAAACTGTGCAAATGCTAATTTTACATCTGACTTTTGATTAAGATACGCGGCGTGGTGCCCCCTCCACCCCCCCCCCCCCTCCACATGCAAACGCTCCACCAGAGGCGATCGATCACTTTCTAATAACTCTTAGCGACGACGCTAACGCCGTCAGGGAACGTGACGAGCGTCCGCAGCTAACCCGTTAGCGCAAACGGATACCCAGCTCCGGTTCCTTTTCATCAGAACCGCCGCTCGGAAGGAAGAAAAAAAAAAAAAAAAGCAGGAACAGAGGAGGAACCTTTAACATGATAAAGATGCAATTACAGCCCGCGGGGCCGGCCCTCATTATCGTCCACGGCGAGCGGCGCCCCCACCGCCGCCGCCCCACGCCGTCCCCGCGGCAGCCGTTAGCATTTCGCACTGAAGGAGCGTGTAAACAAAGCTTCCTCTGGGCGAGACAGCGGCACAAAAACACACATATTACAGGACATAAAAACCCGGGGCCGTGTTTTACGGCGGCGCTGCTGCCGAGGTCCGGCGCTCCGGAGCCACGGGAGGAGCCGGATTAAAGAAACCCAAGGATATATTGAAAGCTTTCCATCTTTTTCTCGCCACAGTCCTCGAGATTACCCCCCCCCTCCACAATGAACAGGATAAAGGAGGATAAAGAGCAGACTCATCATCATTTACAGAGCGCTTTCCTCCGCCGGGCCGGCTCCGCCTAACTGCCCATTTCCCTCCAAATCCCCGGGATTACCTAATAGGTCGCCGCGTCTGCTCGGGAAGGAGAAGGGATTCCGAGCCGGAGCCCGGGCGACATTTTCATTTTCCAAATATTCCGCGAGGACGCCGCGGGACGAACCAACCGTAAAAACGCCAGCACCTTCGCGGCGAAACGCAGAAACCGAACCGCGCGGGAGCTTTCCTTCGTCGAGCGGCGTTCCGGCTGTAAACTACTCGGCGGCGGACGGCGGAGCCTCGTGCCGCATTAACTCGCATTAGATCACGGCGCCGACAAAAAAAAAACCCCCGCCGCGTTTGTGCCGGCCGACCGCGGGCGGAGACCGAGAGAAAACAACATTTCCAGCGGCCGGAGTTTGATCGCTCGCTGCGGGTCTCCGACCGATCGATGCCGGGGATAATTGAGGCTTTTGTGCGTTTTTCTTTTTTAACATAATCAGAAATGTTTACTTCTGTGAGGAGCCCGGCAATTACCCCGAGTTACGCCGTGGCGAGGAATAAAATCTGACAAAAGAAGGCAGGGATGCTGTCGGGAGCAGATTAAACTCTGGGTACGAGATTACACTATTTGTTTCTCAAACAATAATCCGGTTCGGACCAGAACCAGCCCCGCCCCCCCCCCCCTCACCTGTTGAGCAGTCGTGGCCGGTCCAGTTGGGGTCGCAGCTGCAGGTCCCGGCGTCGGCCAGGAAGGCGCCGTGGCCGGAGCACTGGTCCATGCAGGAGGCCCGGGGGCTCTCGCACCCCGGACCCCCCCACCCCACGAAGCAGTGGCACTCCCCCTGGACGCAAACGCCCCGCCCCGAGCACGTCGGGTCCAGGCAGTCCACTGAAAAGTCCAAAAGAGGCAACGTTAGAAAACATCACCTGCCGGTCTGTCCACAAACCAGCCAATCAGACGGCAGCTTTCATCACCGAGGTTCTACAGGTTCTGCTGGGACCTTCATATAAACGGTATTCCTGTTTCTGCAGCATCTCTTCCCGACGACATTCCTCGCAGATGGCGAACGGGCCACGTCTCGCCCCCCTTACCGTGACATAACTGGGTATAAAGGCCGTTGTGGTAAGACAAACAGGATCCCTCGCCTCTCAGCAGATGGTTCGGGCGCGAGGCGCAAAGATCAGAGGCTAACTGACAAGCTCCTCTCTCCTGGCAATTAATCATCGTGGCTGAAGGTCACGCGAAAGAAAGGTAAAAGTGTTAAAGGGCCCTGGTTGGCGTTCCCCTCCGCTCCTCGCGGCCCACGCTCCGCCCAAAAATAGAAGGGGGGGGGGCTACGGGTGTCACGAACCCCCATTTATCAAACGCCACCGGCTCCATTTTTCATCTTGAAATGAGAAGCCTTCAAGAGCTGACAAACACAATGGCTCCTTCAATCTTATCTCCGGCCCCGGCGCAGCTGCGGAGTTCCTCAGGGATCCGCGTCGGAGCTCCTGAGTTTTCCGGCCACAGACGCACAGTTTTCATTAAAGTCAGGATGCAGATTATGAAGCGCTCCGGCCGGGACGCTGCTACACGGGCGGTTAAATAAGCCTTTCGTCGCCGGGCATTCCATTAAACGCCGAGCGCTAACGAGCTTCGAGCGGCGGCGGGATATTTTTAATCACCTTCCTCGCAGTTCTCCCCCTTGTAGCCCGGGTTGCAGATGCAGGTTCCCACGATGCAGGTCCCGTGGCCGCTGCACGTGACGTCGATGCACTGGTTGGTGGGGACGTCGCACTCGGCGCCCTTCCAGCCGCTGTGGCACATGCAGCGACCTTTAAGGTATTGACCGTTCCCGCTGCACAGCACCGGACAGGCGGCTTTGGAAAGAGCAGACAGCACAAGCGCCCGGCGCGTGAATGGCCGGCGCTAAAAGCCCGGACGGCGTTTCAAAATAAAATATCTTCACCCACCGTGAGAAGATAACAGTTGAATTAAAAAGTGTAAAATACGGCGCTAATCGTGCGTAACAGATGGTGTAAAGAGTTAAACAAAACAAACCCAACCAGCCAAATGTGGTTTTAACGTTATTTCTAAGCGGAACGGAAAAAAAAAAAAAAAAGTGCGGCGCCGATCTGAGTCCTGACAAATGAGTCGTCAGAAAAGTCTCCGCTCCACACACTGAGCTGGAAAAAGCAATTAAGAGCGGCGGCGTTTTCATACATGACGACATATGGAGACACAAATTAAAACTGCCGCAGCCTCCTACTGCAAGCTGTCATGTGGCGAACTTTGCGACGGCGGCGGTCCACACGCGTGTGCAGACATATGCAAATGTCAGTTAGACGTTTAAAAAAAAAATAAAGAAGAAGAAGAAGAAGAAGAAGGAGGATTGTGGCGGATCTCCATCTTCCACTTCTTAATCGCAGGGAGAAAACTGCATCGTCGGTGAATATTACGGGGCCTGAACGCTTCAAACCGCGGAGGTGGATGAAGTCGCGGACTCACCTCGCCCGCAGTCCGGTCCTCTGAATCCCAGGAAGCAGTGGCACGTTCCCGCAACGCAGTCCCCGTTCCCGAAGCAGTTGCTGGGACAGTCGTCGATGGAGTCTGCAAGAGGCCGAGCAAGGGAGCGTCTCTGAGTGACGAAAAACTACCCCCATCCCGACCGGATCTTTACCCCCGGTCCCTGGCGACATTTCGGAGGTTCTGATCGCGCCGGACTCGGCACGAAACCCCCGGAACCTGAATGTCTAACGAATTTACCCACGTGTATTTGCGTTAACGCTGCTCTCAGACCAGCTTCTACCGCTCAGCTTCTTCCCCTGCACGACAACCAAACTGTTATTTGTACCGAGCTTTTGTTCGCCGATCTCGGAGGAAACCCGGCGGCGGCCGAAAAGGCGACGCTCGCCGAATTAGGCCCGAAATGGCGCTGAAAAAAAAACAACAAAAAAAACCCAAACACGGGGCCCGGGCGTCCGGCGCCTTCCTTTCGGGCGGCAGAAGCTCCGAGGCGAGAAGCCGCTGAACAAAGGAGCTCTTGTGCTCCACAAAGGGCTGGAAATGTGAGCCGCGGATTCAGCTTCCCTTTACCCAGGAGAGTCAATCATCGCCGAGGATGCGAGGCAAGACGGAGAGACAGTGTGTGTGTGGGGGTGGAGGAGGAGGTGGTGGTGTTGGGTGGGGGCGGGTGGGGGGGCAGAGAAAGGCTGCTGATGTTTTCTCCGCTGCAGGCTTGCCTCTGCCACGTCGGGTTAGCGCAGGGATGCAGGGGGAGGCTTTCCTCTGGCGTGGTGGAGGCACATCAGCAGTTTGGTGGTTGGGTGGGGGGGGTGGGGTGGGTGGGGTGGGTGGAGGCAGCTAACAGCTAACTCCAGCAGGAGGACCCCGCCTGCTACGCTCCGAGCTAAAGGAACCGGCGTGGGCGGTGGGAAAACGAGGTGCGGCGCGTATCTGCCGCTGGAAAATTTCTCCCAGAAGTCCGGTTACACACCAGGGATTGTCCGCCGGAAACCTGCAGCTCCAGCAGGCGCCCCCCCCCCCCCCACACACACACACACACACACACAGACACACACCTGAGCGGGGGTGGGTGTAAATTACTGCTCACCTGGTGAAGACGAGGAGGATACACCTTAAAAGTGCACGAATCTCATCTTCATCGTTTCATTGAGGAATCTGCAGCGCTCCGGTTCTGAACGCTGCCGCAGCTCAGCGTCTATTGTTCCCTCTGTGTGTGTGTGTGTGTGTGTGTGTGTGTGTGTGTGTGTGTGTGTGTGTGTGTGTGTGTGTGTGCGTGTGTGTGTGCATGTGTGTGTGCATGAATATCTCTCAGCTGCACACTCGACACAGGCCGGCGCATAAATCACCGATTCAAGCACAGCTTCATTGAAATTCATTACCCTTCATATCAGGGGAGCTAACTACGGCGCGGGTCTCTCCGGCGGGCGCGTTTAATCGGCGCCTCGGCGAGCGGCGGCAGGCGAAGGGAGACGGGCGGTGCCGCTGCCGCGGAGTGAGACGGGCGTCGGAGCCGCGGTCCTAGATTCTGCGTCTGGTTTTGCAGCGTGGCGGAGCGGCAGGACGCATTTCATGTCACCGCCGCCGCCGAGTTATGAGGAGTAACTGAGATTATATGGGGGGGCACGTACACATCTGTACCTGCTGCTCCATTTGAAGGTCAGCCCCCCCCTGACACAGCGCTGCGATTCAATTTCTGCTGAAGGGCACTTAACCGGTGACCCATTTTTAGAAAGCCCCCACCTGCCCCCCACCCCCCCACCCGGCTCCAAACCAACTGAGGCGCCACTCTACCTCTGCCCCCCCCCAAAGAATACGTTTTCTCTGATGCCCCCCCCCCGCTTGTCATGTCATATAATAAGTATTGAATTACAGCTGTTGTTGGCACAACAGGAGGGTGTGTGTGTGTGTGTGTGTGTGTGTGTGTGGGTGGGGTGGGTGGGGGTCTCACCTGTCTCCGCTCGGCGTCGAGAGGACAGCACCTCATCGATCGGCCGCCTGGCACAGCCCCCCCCCCCCCGTCACAGATGGAGTCCGGCCCAGGAGCTTTTAATTAAAGAGCATGTGAGAACAGCTGCCCCCCCCCACCCCCACCCACACACACACACACACACACACACACCACACACACACACTGCCCGTGAAAGTCGACACCTCGGGCCACCTCTCTCGCACCTCGCCTCATCAAAGCTGCTTCAGGGAGAACAAAGAGGGAGCGCGGGACGTGAAGCGTCCGGGGTGTGTGTGTGTGTGTGTGTGTGTGTGTGTGTGTATCTGTGATTTATGGAAATTGGAGCAAATCAGGATCAGGAGCGGCGCCGGCAGGAGGGTCCAATCACACTCGGAGTTGTATGCAAATGGCTTTTCCCGGCAGCCGGACCCCCGATTCGCTCGGAGAGACACTCCAGCTAACGAGGATATGATGATGCTCGGGGGGTGCGTCCTGCCAAGCCCCCCCACAACACACACACACACACGTGTCCCGATTCGTCTCAAACTTCACCTTGATTAACCTGCACTTTCCCCTCCCATTGACCCGGAGCGCGGCGCCGGGTTCGACTCACCGATGGCGGTGGTGAGGAAGGAGACGGTCTCCGCCTCTTTCCCGTCGTTGTAGACGGCGAGGTGCCAGATGCCCGAGTCCACGTACTGGATGAAGCCCGTGTCGTGGGCGGCGACGGGCGCCAGGCTCCGCTGCGGCGGCGCCGGCCCCTCCAGGCCGCGGGGGTCCTGGGCCAGAAGCCGCCGCCCGTCCAGGAGCTCCACGAAGTCGAACTGCAGGAAGAGGAGAAGGGCGTCGTCACCGCGTTTTCCCGCCGCATATCTTCCCGGGAAGCCGGAATATAGAAGTTTACCAAATAACATCTGAAACGATTTCTTTCATATCGGCGCCGGCTCAATGAATACCAATGAGGCGCCGTTTCATTTTCAGCCGCGCGACAGCGGCGGCGGGATCTGGACTCGTCCGCCGCTCCGAGCGAAAAAACCTCGCCGCGCCGATTTCCTTTGAAGCTCAAAACCAGGAGAGAGAGCGACAAACACGATCTCCGGAGAATAAATCACGCCGCACGTGACGTCGGACACGATTAATAACGTGCGACGCCGCGCGTCGAAATCAACGCACGCCGCGTGATTCATCAACGACTTTGAACCCGAGAGGAATTTCCCATAAATCCTTTCTGCGAGGAAAAGGAAGTGATTCATAAGGCAGCGGCGAGATTTATGAAGCGGTTTGTATTCGTGACGCGTTCGCGAGCGGTTAGATCGTTGTGCGTTTTTTTTTTTTTTTAAAACAAAACATCCTCATTCATAACCTGTGGCAGAAGAAGAATGGAAAGTCGTCACGCCGCGCACAAACACATTTATATTTGTTGTTGTTTTTTTAACACCTGTCCTCACCTGCGTGTGC
Organism: Psettodes erumei; assembly: GCA_016785225.1. Taxonomy (NCBI): domain Eukaryota; kingdom Metazoa; phylum Chordata; class Actinopteri; order Pleuronectiformes; family Psettodidae; genus Psettodes; species Psettodes erumei. The sequence goes on along the minus strand of JAFBJZ010000379.1, from coordinate 394,593 downwards.
GACGGCGGCAGGCCCCGCCTCCCGTAGACGCCCACCAAGGCGTCCTTGCCGAGCGACACGTTGAACTTCAGGTACATGGGGTGGTCCACGAAGACCTGCGACCTCCAGAAGACGCCGGGGGGGATCTGCTGCGCCACCTTCCGCCCCACGTCGATCTCGCCCATGTCGATGTAGCTGTCGTCCGGGAACGAGCCGTCCGATTTGCCTGCGCGCAAGAGGCGACCGTCAGTCCCGGCGAATCGCCGCCGCGGATTTCGACAAATCCTGAAGCGCCGATTCTCCTCCCGAGAGAGAGAGAGAGAGTCCAAAAGAAACGACGACGTTCCTGCAGCGGTTTTTGGATTTTACAGTTTAAGTACTTTTCCCAAACAAGGCGAATTTGTTGTATTTGTCGTTGTTGTTGTTGTTTTTTTTAACGACGCGGACGTGTTGCGTAAATCCGGCTCGTCAAAGTAAATAGTGATGAAAGCTTCTAAAAATATGATTTAAAAGATGAAACATATGGCGCCGAAAAAACTCCAGAAAATGCAGCCGCGATAAAACACAGTCCTAATTAAAGCTAAAGCAATAAAGTGGAGATTGGAGTTATAGCCGAGGGCGGGGGGACGGGGGGGAAGGCTGGTTCTGACGCCGGTACCGGCTCAGGTACCGGCGCCGCTGCCAAAGAAACTGCCCATATGCTCCGCAACACAACTTATATTGGGCTCGGCGGAGGCGGCAACATCTGTTGGGCCCGTGTAGATGAGCTCGTTTCAGACGCTCCGCTCAAACCGCCCCCCAGGACCCGGCGCCGGGCCCGGCAGATGGCGGTCCTCCCTCCTCGGGAAGTCCAATCGGCGACGCCGGGTTTCATCAGAGCCGACGGATGCGGGAGCTTTTTACGGCACGTTAATGGTTTAAATAAATGGGGGGCCCGGTTCTGAACACACACACACACACACACACACACACGCGTGTTTGTGCGCGTTCTCCGGCAAACATCGGACCGTCGGCGTTCTGGTGACGGCGCCGCAGACTTATTTAGAAAACTGCGGCTATTGATTTCCTATCAGAACCGGCCGCCCCGCCGCACGCGCTGTTAGCTGCACACGCTCTCTGCCCCGCGGTAAATGAAAAAGACAACCCCTGGATTCATCTATATGGTAATGACCCCCCCCGCCCCCACTGCCCCCACCGCCACCGCCACCCCCCGCCCCCCACCAGCGGCGCCGAATCGTGCGGGTAAATCTGGGCCCAGAAAACTCCTCCTCCGGGGTCGGTACCACGGGGCGGCCGCTCGCTTTCTTCGGCTGCCAGGAAAGAGGCGATGAAAGGATCACGTCCTTCCTGGGGGGGGCACGGAGGGGCTAATCCCCCCTCCTCGCCAATCCGGAGGACAAACGACACTTCGCGACATCTTTGGCAGGATTACGGAGCAGATCCGTGCCGCGGAGACAAAAACGACGAGCTTCAAAATGTCAACCCCGAAACTTTTCCGATTCGACCAAACTTTTTTTTGAAGAGTCCGCCGAGTGAAACTCTCGATAAAGAGGGAGCGCGCGCTCACTCTCGTCTTTCCCGCGGCGGTCCGGCGCCTCCAGGCCCGTGTTGCCGAGCGGCGCCAGGCTGAGGTCGGTGGGGAACGGCAGGCCGCTGGCGTTGTCCTCCGACAGCTGGAACATCTGCCTCTGCGTGGGCTGCAGGTGCCAGTTCAGTCCGAAGAGGTGCATGGCTGCGAAACAAGAGGAGCCGTTAAGGTGACTTTAAATGCATTTTATCTCCAGGGAGGGGGTGGGGGGAGGTGACAGCTGGGAGGTGACAGCTGGGAGATGGGGGGGCGAACAGGAAGTAAATTCCAAAGAGTAAAGAACAAAAACGTGGTTTAATGGTTAACGTCTATTTTTTTAAAAAAACAGAAAAGTGCTGAGTAAGATCAGAAGACGAATGACGTCCTGACCCTGCCCTCCCCACCCGGGACAACATCTGTCCCCCGACACCAACACCAGAACCGGCCCAGTCCCCCCCCACCCCCCCACCCCCCCGGCCTCCTTACAAAACTACAAAAGGAAAACGCATCAGCGGGGGGGACGCGGCGCCTGATTCAACGCTGATATTTTACAAGGTCGACAAAAGAAACGTCCTCTGCAACAACGGCTGAAGGGACGGGGGGGGGGGAGCAGAGGGGGGGTGGGTGGTGGTGGAGGGGGGCAAGGGGGGGGCAGCCCGTGACAGATCACCAATAAGAGAATGGACAGGACGAGCTTAGCGAGGCAAAAGCCGGCGCGGAAGTCAAACGGTCAGCAGAAACGGGTCCAGGAGCTCGATAGGGCCGCCTGATTGGCTCGTTGCTCCAGAGTCACCTGACTCTCTCACACACACACACACACACACACACACAAGTGTGTGAAGCCTCTCGGTAACAGACCCGACACGACTTAAACCAGATCACGGTTCTGTTTGATTGGACAGGTGGACAAATGGATTGTTGGTACTGGATTTCGCCGGACTGTTGGCGGACGAGTTCCTGGCGTCACGGCAACCAACGTCCCCGAAAATCAGGTTCTACGGGTTCGGGCCCGAAACCGGGTCGCTTCCAGAAGAGCCGGTTCCTCCGCTGAGCTTTCAGAACCACGCTCTCTGATGGTTTCTGCCACAGCATCTGCCGCGGGTTCGTCCGGCGCCGGTGAAGAGCGGGACGACCCGCCAAGAGACAGATGGCTTTGTCTGTCGTTTCCTGAGCTCCAGAAAGAAGAAGAAGAAGAAGAAGAAGAAGAGGAAGAAGAAGAAGAAGAAGAAGAAGAAGAAGAAGAAGAAGAAGAAGAAGAAGAAGAAGAAGAAGAAGAAGAAGAAGAAGAAGAAGAAGAAGAAAGAAGAAGAGGAAGAAGAAAATCCTCCCTTTTGATTTGTGGCTCGACATCTGCTCGCGAAATGGAGAAAAAAAATGCGCTGGCAGAACCCGCGGTCTGAGCGTCTGAATAATCTCGTCTTCGCGAGCCTTCATCCCAATCCCGTCCCCGAGGCCTCTGATGGAAAATGCCCCCCCCCCCAGATTCCCTGCGGCGCCTTCTCGGTATCTGAGACGTGCAGAGCGCCGGGCGCGAGCCAGCGAGGAGGAGCCCGGCGCTCCTGATTTCTGTTCCGCTCAAACATCGGCGGCGCTCGGACGGCTGCAAAAGCGAAGGGTAATAAGAAGGTTCTCCTTAATGAGCGCCGACCTGTCAGGGGCGCCCGGCGGTCTTCGTCCTCCTCCTCCTCCTCGGCGGGAAGCCGTGTCACTGCGAGCGCCAATTAAGGAACAGAGGCGGTGTAGCGGGAGACTCCTCCGCCAATCTGAGGAAGTCGGCGCTAATCCGCCGCGGGTCAGAATCCCCTCCGTCCTCTAACGCGAGCGGCGCCGTCCGGCTGGCGCGCGCTCGGAGGGACGAGCAGAACCTTTTTTTCTGCCGTGAGTCGTGAAAATCCTCGGGAAATTCCCGGGAATAAATGTGAGAGAAACGACCCGGATACAAACGACCACACGTTCGGGGAGATAGACGCTTAAAAAGACCTTAAAAACCAGGAAGAGACAACAAACGCGCTAATGAGCGCCGACTTGACCCGTCCCCCCCCGAACGGCCCCGGACTTCAAAACCGTGTCGCCTCATGAACAAAAGCGCGCCGCATTTGTCACCAGGCGTAATTGGGTTCATTAGACGTCTCACCCGCGGTTCCAGATTACAGGTCTCGGTAATTAATTGCACCTCGGATTAAACGGATTTTCCTCATCAGCCGTTAATTAAACACGGCCCCTCGCTCCTGATTGGAAGCCCCCGATCTCCGGGCGGGCGCCGGTCCGACGCCAAACGGCGAGGCGGTCGCCGTTTTTCGCGGGGCGTAATTACGGCCGGCTGATTAAACGCCGCCGCCGCTCTCTGGCTTCCGGCCCGGTCGCGAACGGGAAACGTATCTGCAGCCGGGCCAGAACCAGAACCAGCGTCGCCGGTTTCAAATAGCCGCACGTCAAGTTTTTTTTTTTTTAATCCAGCACGGTTCTGAATTTCAAACTGTTTAAATAATCAGATTGGAGCTGGTCCGGCCCCCGAGCAGCGGCGGGAAGCGAAGCACGGATCTATAACGCTCGTCCTCGCCGAAGACGCCGTTTATCTCGGCGACGAAGGCCGCGCCGGACGATCCGGCTCCTCTTTCATTTACTCCATGCAAATGAGGCGCAATGTTCTCGCCCCGGCCCGTCCGCACGCTGAGACCCAATTCAGCCGCGGAACCATTTATATGTTAAACAGGAACCCGCTGCCAATCAGATGTATATTATACGGTAAAATATATTAAACAGGAGCCGGCGTCAAACCCGCGTTTGAATCCGTAACAACGGCACAAGTTATATTACTCGAATAAAAAAAAAAAAAAAACAAAGAAAGAAAGGGAGAAGTGGTTTTCACGTGGCGATAACCACATCCTGCAGCATTCAAATCCACTCGCACCTGTCAATCACAGCGGCGTAGCCACGCCCCCCCGACACCTCCCCTGCTTCCTGGTCTCCGAACGGACAATAATGTCCAACGCGAACGTGACTGATCGGAGCCAGCAGCGTCCAATCCGGCCTGAGAAAATACGGTTTTATCTCCGAGCGTCGAGCGTGAAGAATAAAGGGAGGGAGGGCGAACCGGGTCGGGCGATAACCGACGCGCCGAGAAAATCCACTCGTTTTACATTCCCCCCTTTTTTTTAGTCTTTGATTTTTACCAGCGTAACACAGCGAACGCACAGATGTGTGTTATCAGATGTAAGAGCACCTGTGTGTGTGTGTGTGTGTGTGTGTGTGTGAGGGCGTGATTTAATGGCCTAATCCAGACCTGGGCGTCCTGGTCAGGCAATCTCCGCTCAAATGAGATGAAGACGCGCTGCCTCCTCTCGGGCCGACGTCTTTTAATTCGTTTCCTCTCTGACCTAATCAACGGGGTGGGGGGGGTCGGAGGTGACTCACCGATGAAGTAGGCCAACAGGAAGAGCAGCGTGACGGAGAGGAGGATGGCGCTGAGGGCGGCGCACTTCCAGTTGCAGTGCTTGTACGGCTTCTTCAGGCTGAAGGCGGGCCGCGAGAAGGTGCTGCGGGGGAGGGGCCGCGGGGGCGGCGAGTACACCGTGCTGGAGGTCAGCGGGTAACCCGGCGACGTCGTGCAGTACATCGGCGACGTCCCGCCGGGCTTGAACAGGAAGTGCCTGGAATATTTTTTTTTTTTTTTTTTGGGGGGGTAAAAAGATTTGTGAGTTGTGTTGGATCAGGGAGAACACCGCGGCGGGTTCTGCTCGGTCCAAATCGATATTAAATCCAATTTGCGGGACTAGCGGTGGCGCAGCTGCTTCTTGTTTACGTGGCGAGGAGTGACACGGTGTCACGCGCCGCACGTACGGCGGATAAACAAGGCCGCCGCTTTGCGTCTCCGCGCCCGTCACATCACGACACGGCACAAAAAAAAAAACCACAGGACGTGCGATGGGGAGAAACGGCAAAGCAGAGTGCGACGGCAGGAAACCAAAACAAGAACGTACCCGTCGTGGTGCGCGGCGTCGCGTCGCGCCGACGCCAGCGTGTCCATCTCGATCAGGTTGTCCTGCAAAGTCTCTAGGAATGTCTGCTTTGCTACGTTTCTACACACAGGTGGACAGATGGAGACGCTGTGAGATGGGGCGTGCACAGAAAACACCAGAACACGATGGAGGCGGGCGGCGGCGGGCGGAGGTGGAGGTGGAGGTGGTGGAGGAGGGGGGGGGGGGGGCGGTCCTTATGGATCTACTTCTACGACTCGTCCTACCTGGTGCCGTACGAGCCCTGCCCTTCTCTGCAAGCGTCTCGCTCCTCTCTGATAAACATTAGCGTATTCTGGCTCCTTTGAGGTCGCGATTGGGAGAAAACAGTGGATCACTCACAGAGAAATTTACAGATCAACTACACCCCCAACCACCACCACCACCACCACCACCCCCCCACCTGCCCCCGCCCGCGCCCGACAGCTCCGTTCCATTAGGGAACGCCGCAGCGATGCAATGGAGAGATGAACCGTCCACATGCAGCGGGCAGGCGGGAACATGTTTGCGGGTCACGAGAGAAAAAAGTTTCGAGGTGGCGACTTTTTAATGAAGGGAGGCGCCTGGCAGGAGGTGGCCGAGCGCTGGCTCCTCTCCAGGACCGGACCGGACCGGCCGGCGCAGGAGTCATCGGGCCGATTAAATTTCACAAAAGCGAGGAGAGAGCAGGCGAGCGGGCCAGGGCCGCGGCAGTACAGTAAAAGTGACATTTAATATTCCAGGATCCGCGCGGACATTACTAACGGTTCGGATTTCATTACGGGAACTTTGCGAGCTCATCTTTTGATTTTTTTTTTTTTTTTTTTTTCATGGCGGGAGGTCGCAGACCACATGTGTGGCTCCGGCAGCAGATCCGCTCTCCTCGCCATCTGCTTCCCGCTCTGCGGGGAATACCTGCGCGGGATTAACTCTGCGTAATCATTCATTATGGCGCTAACTGTCCTTCCACCGGCTGAAATTGATGCTCATTTTCCCGTCGACTGAACCGACTCAAAAAAAAAAAAAAAAAGAAAGCAGCGGAGGGATCGACGGCGAGTCTGTTCCCGGCTGCTGGTGTAGCCGAGCCAAATTATCGAGGAGATATGCTCCTGACAGCAGCGGTTTAAATTATGGCGACGGGTTTAATGGAGGCGGAGGGTGCTCGAGCTCCGCGGGGCGCCTCAGGGCTCGCCCCCGGGTCCTCCGAGATTTATCATGTCCTCGTTTTAAGTTGTACATCAAACACAGAGGGAGCAGGCGATAAACATCGGACCCGTCGCCGTGAAAACAGCTTGAAGTGTAGTTACGCTGCGGATAATTACGCGACGACTCCCGGCCGCCGGTTGTCACGGCAACGCGGAATACTCTGCAGCAGCCGGTGCGAAATAAGATGCGATAGTGCGCCGCTACTGTTCATGGGGAAATTAATGATGCATCTGTGTAAATAAACTGTATGAGCGTCACACTGGGAGTCTGGCATGGGGGGGCCGTGACTGGGGGGGGGGCGTGGTCTAAAAATCCACACAGTGACAGACAGCAGGACTGTTGTTTGTGAACAGATCCTAATAATTAAGTCTTCTAAATAAAGAGAAAATTGTTTATTTTTCTTATTCATAACAAGTTTCTTTTATAACTGACGCCTTTCATTTCAATCCGCTCAGCGGGCGACCCAGTCACGGCGAGACGCCGGCGTTTTGTTTGGCGAGCTTTTTCCCGCGGCCGGCGGTGGGGAACGTGACCGTCGGGAGGGCGGAGATAATTCCGCCTCGCTATTCCTGGTTTCATAGCGGGGCCCAGAAAACCAGCAGCAGATATTCCCTTTGTGACAATAACACTTGACAGATCTACTTCACACGAGGGCGTCCTGTTGAGGAAGGCGCTGGAGAAGTGAACGCTGATTAATATGAAATAAATAAAACCCAGGGCTGGAGTGGAGGCGCCGCCTCAGCTCAACATCCAGCGTGATTGTAATTACCGCCGCTTAACAACTCGACAGCGCCTGTGTTTCGGAATCGGGGACGCGAGCGCGAGACCCGAAAGCTTTTCTCTCGTTCGCCACCAAACACATGTTCCTCACAAATGTCGGACGTTTTCCAGATTAGCGTGTCCACGGTACCTGGTTTCCAAGGGGATGTTGCTGTTGAGCAGCCAGTTGTCCTGCGCGCCGCCGGAGTCCTGACCGCTGACGGGCCGTCGGCGGGGGCAGAGCTGTCCGTGGGCGCGGGGCTGGGGTTGCTCCGCGGCGTGTAGTTGCCCCGGTTCAGGGAGTTGACGGAGGCCGCGTGGTGCTGATGATTGGGCGAGTGGGAGTGGGAGAGGGGCAGGGGGGGCGTCCGTAGCCGAGTGTGGTTCTGGAAGGCTCCGTCTGCAAACAGGAAAATAAGGTTTACAATCTCTGAGCGGCACAGAACCAGAACCAGGTTTACTGCAGGGAGGGCGGTTCTGGATGTACGCGAGTCTGACTGATTAAAGGTCGGGCCCCCCAGCAACCAGAAATTTGCTCCTTCGCTTCTTTTTCGAAGTCGCTCATCAGCCCCGTTGTCGCTCTTCATCCCAGGATTTGAGAGCATTTGATACGAGGTCCGGAGGAACGGATTGTACCCGATCTGATCCGAGATCTGATACCCTGAGCGCTCTGCGAGAGAGGGGAGCGGCCATTTATTTCCACACATCTGCTAAGCCATTCATCAATCAATGAGGCGGTGTTGCAGCGAGCCGGCCTCCTTTATTTCACAGATATCCACAACGCTAAATTGCCAATTTGGAGCAGAGAGAGCGGGATGTGGACACACAGAGGGTTTTTTTTGTGTAATCAGACCCTTTGTTAAAGCTTAAGAGTCATTTCAGATTTTTTTTTTTTGAGGGGGGGGTTTAAAAGCTGCAGAGAATAGCGAGCGAGTCTGCTGCCTTCACGATTCGAACAAACGCGAATCATCACCTTCAGGTTTCCGCAACTCGCCGTGCCGACTCTCTGCAGAGAAACAGGTTCGTCTCGTCCTCGTCGGGAGGTGCTGCATCACGGCGGCGTCGCGCTGACAGATGGCTCCACGCCGAGCGCTCTTTTGCGCGGCGCTGCCCTCGTAATTAGCGGCGACGCGGGGAGAGAGCGGCTGATGAACAACGGGCCGGTGTGTGGTAAAAACCGCGGTTGTTGATGACCTCCCTCCTGCTCGGTAATGTACCTGATCCCCGAAGCCATTAATAAGGTTATGCTAATTTGATACAGGGTGGGGGTGGGGGGTGGAGGAATACATCACGGGGATGAATGCGACCCAACGCATTTACAGCTTGGTAAACAAATACTTTTTTATTCCCGAGAATCACACGTTCAATACGTCTTACGAGTCGCACTATAAATCTATATAAATCAATACATCGTCAGCGTAACGTATGAGCCACTGTGACTCTAATACATGTGCGAGGTGGATTATATATTTGTTTTGTTTGAAACTTGAGAAGATCCCGATAAACTGACATTTAATGCTAAAACCCTCTACATTAATCCTAATCATTAAACCGGATATTTCAGATGTGTGGGAAAGTATCAGATTACAAATTACAGATTACATTTAAATGTTTACAGCGTTATAAAAATCATTTTGTCCGTGTTTAGCACAGAGCTGCCGTTACGCTCCCGCCTCATTATTTGCATACACAAGCATCCGTGTTCTAAAACCCAGCAGAACATGTTCTGCAGAGACAGAACAGAACCAGAACCAAAACCAGACCCACCCCCCCACGTCCCAACGATGGCCCTCGGAGCAGATGGGCTTATTTTGGTGGAGATAAACAGAGATGAGAAAAAAAAGTGATTAAGAGACAAGGCGACACCCCCCCCAACCCCCGACGTGGTGATTCAGCAACAATTATTCACAACGATCCAAAGGACAGAGAAGGAAAATAAATGGTTTTCTATTGACCTGCTTTGCACAACGAAACTGGGCGAGAAAGGGAGATTAATTTGTTATCGGAGAGACGGGGGCTGCGGCTGGGGGGGGTCGCCACAATGGCCGAAGTTTGACAACAGAAAGACGACGGTTCATTGTGGGAATGTGCGTTTGTGTCATTTCTCTCTGGAGCAGCTCAGACCTCCTGATGCTACTCCAGACAAGTAATTAAGGCGAATCCACTTCATTAGCTGGGACCCCCACCCCACCCCATCCCCCTGCCCCCACCCCACCCCCACCCTGAGAGATAACACGTCTGTCTAATGGGAGGGTGGTGTAATTGCCAACTTGTGGGGTATCGAATGGCAGCGCCATCAAATTAACGGTAACTTTCAAAACGCGGATTCAACCGGTGACGGATTTTAAGGAATGATTTCTTTTCTTTTTTAAAATTTTAACTGAAATAAAAAAACACACACATCGGCTCAGTTCTGGACGTGCGCACACAGAACACCGCGTCGAAAAAAAAAAAACCTGACGTGTCGGGTAATGATGCCGCTCCACGGCTGAGGAGCTCTCCGACAAATCTCAAACCTTCGGCGTCGGTCCCTCCGGGGCCGAGACCGGCGCCGGTCGCCATGGAAACAGCTCCATCAACCGCTGCGGCGCAGCAGTGGGTGGACGCGTGAAAGATCCGCCTTTTATTTCACGATTATTGTTATTATTTCTTTTTTTTTTTAAAAAAACCCTGAAGCGGTTTGACACGCCAGGACTTCCTCGGTGTCCAGGCACGCACCTGACGGAGCCAGCCCGACGCTCGATGCAGAATTAATCAAAAGGCGTCCGGCGCCGGGATAAAATCGTTAGGGCTCGCCGCAGCCAATCGCAGGAGCCGAATTTCCGGACGAGTGGCGTTTGTCTATAAAAACACAAATGGAATTTGTCATGAAGGCGGTGAAGCTGCAGAAACGTTCCGAGGGGAAAACTCGCCGTCTTACCTGCGCTCGTTTGAGAGGAAGCAGGTACCACAAACAACACGGGGGGGGGGGGCGGGGCCTCGGCCCTCCACCGGTTCTCTCTGTGGGATTAAGGTGTGTGTGTGTGTGTGTGTGTGTGTGTGTGTGTGTGTGTGTGTGTGGGATCCAAACACAAGTTCACCTTCATTACTCGCTGGAGGGGAAGACAAAGCCGCCGCCATCTTTCAGCGAGGTGCGAAAGGTGGAAAAGAACCAAACTATGTCTTCAGAGTGGAGGAAAACAGCAGCACACGCCGACAAAACAAACAAACAAACAAACAAACAAACTGTTTACCACCACATCTCACAGTTAGCTGCCTAATAAATCAGGAGCGGCGCTCTTTGTGCGATGGTATGGATTTCCTGTCAGTGTTTTTGAGGCTGTCTTTACCCACTACAAGGCAAGCGTCGCTCTGTGTGTGTGTGTGTGTGTGTGTGTGTGTGTGAGTGTGTGTGTGTGTGTGTGTGTGTGTGTGTGTGTGTGTGTGTGTGTGTGTGTGTGTGTGTGTGTGGCTGCTGCGTATCCATCAACAGGCTGGAGATTTCGTTGGAGGGGCACAGATGGGCTGCAATTACCTCGCAATGAAAGTAACGCATCTCTGTTCGCGTCGGGCGGAGACCGGCGCACACGTCGAACGCCGCGCGCCGTCGCCGTCGCCGTGAGGCGGCGAGTCGGCCCGTCTCGAAAAACGTCGCGCACATTCAGAGAAACGGGGGCACGGCACGCCGGCGCCATGTGCTGCTCATTAAATCATTATTTCGCCTCAGATAGTTTCACTCCTCCTGGTGTCTGTGGCTAAATTACTCTCTGGTGTGACCTCTTTTAACCACACACACACACACACACACACACACACACACCTCGCCCTTGCAGACACGGGGGGGTGATTAAGCAGCTCAATTTGAATTCACGCGGTGCCTCGCCCTCAGCGTTCCCGCTCGCTCAGCTGCGCGGTCGACCCCACGCCGTGTCACGTTAAGAGATGCTAATGCGTGTGGGGCGGCGCCTCAGATCTCTGGGCTCCTGCTGGCAGCCTCCCCAGGAAGAAGAAGAAGAAGAAGAAGAAGAAGAAGAAGAAGCCCCCCTCCAGGGAAAGGCGAGGCACATGGTCTGCTCCGTCAGCGCCGCCTCATGCTCCCCGTCCCGAACGTGGGCTCGAAGACGGACGCCAGCTCCGGACGCTACTTCCTGCACTCTGAATATTTATTTATACACACACACACACACACACCTCCCACTTTCTATTCCACGCAGGGATTTAAATTACCTGCCCCACCCCCACCCCCTCCCCGTTTAAGGAATGTGGATGAAGAAGCGTTTAGTGTTGGAACCCAGGAGAACCGAGGAACACGCTGTGCTCTGCAGATTAAAAAGGTGCCTCACAAAGCCCGAGGATGATGAAGGTGGCGACCCCCCGACAGCCTGGGGCCAACCTAAACGCTGTACCTATGCAAATCAGTGTCATTGTTATGAGAAGCAACACACACACACACACACACACACACACACACACACACCCCCTGCAGTCATGTCACTGTTGGGTGACCAGCTTGTTGCTCCTGTGGAATTAAGAGGAGGGGGGGTGGGATTAATAACTCATCCTGCAGGCAGCTGGGTCACTCTGCAGTGTGATGTCATCCAGCCTCCATCCATCATCCGGGTCGCTCGCCGCCACGTTGCACCGTCGACAAACCGACAAGGACCGAGCGGACCGCATCCGTCAGAACCCCCCACCGCCCCGACGAAGATCACGTGACTCGGTCCCGCCCCCGTTTCTGCAGCGGCGACGGGACGGCGCCGTGAAACGACCCGACGGCCGGATTCCTCGAAAAACCTCGTCCGACTCCGCAGGCTCCTGTCAAAACAGCCCCGGCTTTCAATCACAGGCCAAAACCCGCGAGGAGTCTCCGCTTCCTGTTTCACTTCCTGTGGGCGGCGGCGGCGGCGGCGTCTCTCTGCGGACACACACACGGGGTTCTGCGTTTTCCTCGGGCTAAATATCGACGCCGGGTCCCCGCTCCACTCTCGCTCGGGAGGAATAGGAAAAAAAAAAAAAAAAAAAGCGGGGCGTCATCTCGCTCGCGGCCATCTGCACGATCGACAACGCAACGTGTCCGGCGTCCGGGAGCGGGGGAGGGGGGAGGGGGGGGTCGGGTTGGGGGGGGGGGGGGGGGGGGGCTGACCTGTAGAAAGCAGCAGCAGTTTGAAACTCACCGTCGGCAGGAGCGCGCCGGTTCCCTGAGCCAGTTTTAACTAAGAGTGAATCGGGGCCAAACTCATCCTCGGAGTCAGAGTCCTGGGCCGGCTCGGCCGCGCTGTTACCTAGCAACCCTCCCCGCCTCCCATTGGCTGCGAGGGGAAGGGGGAGGGGACGGGAGCTGCTCAACGGCGGGGGGCAATGCAGCGGAGGACCTGTGGACCACAAACACACACACACACACACACACACTTAACTCTGACACTTCACCTGCCCAGCTGGGAGGAACAACAACACAAAGAGACGCACAAAGACCCGGCTCGGCCTCCGAGGAAGACTCACGACAAAAGGAAGAGACTCGCGATGTCGCACCGGTAACACACTAATAAAAACTGCACACACACACATACACACACACACACACACGGCAGGACGTGTGTGTTGTGCAGCAGGCATATGGTCGCCCCCCCGCCCGGGGAAACACATATCACCCCCCGCCGGCCAAGAAATGAATCCGACCCGGACCGATTCCTTCCCATTTCCTCTGTGCTCTGTGTCTGTCTCCGCCTCCATCAGACCGTAAAAATAAAAGATGGACGCAGCTTCCTGTTCTGTCAGCGTTACACCCGTCTTCTCCTGAGCGACCACCAGGGGGCGACTCCACCGGTCACTGAGAAACGTCCGGCCCCATCGTCCAAATATGGTCACACCCGGTTTCAGACAAACCAAGATGGCCGCGGCCGGATCGCTCCTGTTAGCGTCTCCTTCCCGCCGGAAACGTCGTCCGTCAGACGAGATGAATTTTCCCGCCGCTCCGTTCCGATCCCCGAAGAGTATTAAAGCACGAGCCACTGACTCGCATCTAATTAGGAGACAATTAGTGATATCAACACATCGGCCCAACGTCCTGCCCAACGGAGGGTCTGCACACTTCATTTCTCCCGCCGCCGCCGCCGCCGCCGCCACGCCGCGGGTTAGCGACCGTGACGCCGCTGCTCTGTGCTTGGACAAACAGCGCCGGGGAGACGAGCTGTTTCAAAACAGCGTCGTTAACGGCCGCTCCCCGAATTCCTCGGACGCTTCCGAGCCGCCGCGATTAAGCGTGTCAGGACGGCGCCGCTCATCGAGCTGGCAGCTGCCGCCGCCGCCGCCGCCCGGAGACACGGGGGACGGCGCTGAGCCTCGGCTGCATATTACAGCCTCTTCCTCAAATTCATCAAGGAGACAGGAAAAGATTAAAGTCCTCGAGAAAAAAAAAAAACGGTCAAAGTCATAACCTGAATGAGGTCAAGGTGCCGCCGCGCGCCGCAGCCATTACTCTGGTTTTTACTGTCCGGCCCCGTTTAATTAATACCGGGTCGTGCGGTCGCTCGGCGGCGCCGGACGCGGCGGTCTTCGCTCGCCACGGGCCGGGTCTTCATCGGGAAAACGAGAGAGAGAGAGAGCGTCTCCCCCCAGGAAGGAAACAGTTTTACTTTAACTCCGCCAGTAGATTAAATCGTTATGGAGTTTACGTTCTGCGCATTATTGGTTTGTTTTTATCAGATTTATTTAAAAAGTTCTGCAGCGTAGAACGTCGGCGTCGATAATTTAAAAGACGAAAACTTCCTGAGATTTTAAAGGAAAAGGAAAAAAAGAAAACTAAAAACTTACAGTAGACGAGGAAGAAGGTCGTGGACGCTCTGATTGTTTGGTCGCAGGTCCCTGATTAAATATGGAAAATATTCAAAGCCATATTTACTTTGATTAGCTGGATTCAAACTCAATTACGAGATCGTTAAGCGGCGGCCGAGCCAGATGTGTTTCGACACGCGTACAAGAAAAAAAAAAAAAACCTGCAGTCGATCAGCGAGTCCAGGCACGAATCAGCCGGCGTCGCAAGCGGTCCGGTCGCGGGTTCGTACGTGCGGCGGCATGCTAACGCGGCAGCATGCTAATCACGCAGCTTCACGCTAACGCAGCGGCATGCTAACGCGGCTTCACGCCAAACGTAGCTCCATGCTAATCACGCGGCGCTGCCAGATCCGTCAGCCTCGTCTTCCTCGAGCGATCGATCCGTCCATCGATCGATCGTTTGCTCCCGAACATCCTCGCATTTTAAGAGCCGGAGCCATCTTTAATCACGCGAATGATAATTGCATCAGTGAATCATTTCCCGTCGATCGACGGATCGATTGATCTGCCCGCGCGCCTGGGAAGAAAAAAAAAACCCCAGTAAGCTTCGTGAGGATTCGTCCTCCAGAGACACGCGTGACGACCTCGGCGTGTAACGTCGTGAACCCGATCAATAATCTGGGGAGTTACCGCCGCGCCAACGCATAAAGATGGGCGTTTGGATTTATCGGCGGAGGCCGGGGGGGTGGGGGGGCAAATGAAAAGCGGTAAACAGAGAATATAATTCAGAGGGAGGACGTTATCGAGCGCAACGAGGAGGCGAAGTCTCTCATCTTTTAATTCTCCCTCCACAAACATAATCACGCCGCTAACCGCCGCAGGCTACACATAGAAAACACACGTGTCGTGCACGGAGACTGTGCAGCTACACGGTAACCACGGCGACCGGGGGGCCGGGAATCATCTGTTCGCTGGACGACCGCAGCTGTGTGCGCATCAACGTCTTCATCTGTCAAAGACGGGTTTGCGTGTTGTTGCGTAACCGTTTCGGTTTGCGGGGGTGGGGGTGGGGGGGGGGGGGGAAGGTCGGGGACAACGTTGCGTAATTCGCTCCTGGCGCCGTTTTTTTTGTCGTCCGGTGTGGGAGCAGCGGGATTCCGTCCAAGATGAGACGGCGTGTCCGGAGTTTTCCGCCACAATGTTCCAGCTGAATTTCTGCTGCCGGCGCTCGCCGCACGCCGGACGGCGAACACTCCTTCGGCGTCCTTCCTGTGACCGTGAGTCATCACGCGGTGTCGGCACGCGGCGGCGTTCGTTTCCCACAGTGCACTCGGTTCCTGCGCCTGCTCGGTATTTCTGCGGCGGTCGTCCCACGCGACCCTGGAGCGAGGAGACCCGCCCTGGCGGCGATTCGGCCGAGGTTGATGATTTACGGCGCCGTCCGCGGCCCCGACCGCCCGCTCGGAAGCGGGTCGGCGCGCGGCAGCTGTTCCGCCGGCCCGCTTCTCTTTCACCATCAGCGGAAAGACGCGACGGCGGAGTAAAGGCGAACGCCGATTAACTCCGTCAGGTTTTGCGGTTTCTAACTCGAGCGCAGGAAGTCGGAATGACTCGTGACGGAAGCGTCTGTTCGAAGAGGGAAAAAAAAAAGCGTGAGGAAGAAGCGTGTTACGCCAAAGCTAATACAAATAATGGCCTTTTAATTGACGCCACATTTGCCTGCGAGCGGCTCGGGCTGACAAGGTGCCTTAATTGGACGTTTAATCGCTTTTAAATTGCCTGAACATCATCAATCTGCTCCTCGACTTTCGTCGCCGCCGCTCATGCCCGCCGACGAGTCGGGAACGCCTCGTCGCCTGCACGGAGCCGCTTGACCCCGGCGACAGGAGGCCGGACGCCCGTTCTGATTGGTCTCTCGGCGAGCGGCCGTTTCTCGCTGCGATTAAAACAAAAGGGGGATCGAACTGAAGTCGCGCACGCGTCTGATTTCCTCGCGGTGCGAAAACAGACGGATTTATCACACGCGATCAATAAAGTTAATCAAATCAACATTAATTTAACGGGGTCAGATCATCACCGGCGTCTCATTTCATCGCGACGCGAGCAGCTGAGTCGGCGCCGTAAAAACGAGCCGCGGCGTTAATTTGATTCTCTCTAATTCACGTCCGCGTTTTGACGACGGGCTTGTTTGTAAATCCAGGTAATAATTACAGTCACCTGCAGGCGCACACACACACACACACACACACACACACACACACACACACACACACGTGACGGCTTAATTCTGCCTTTCTGCGTTATTAGGATTCCCGAGTTGACATAATTGTTTTGTATTGCGCGGCTGCGAGCCATAAGTCGCCTTTTCGTGAAATTAATACTTGATATTTGAGCTCACGCCGCGAAAACAAAACACGCGATTTGATCCGTTCGTCGGGTGAGGCGTAAATCTGCAGGGCGCCACACACACACACACACACACACACACACACACACACACACACACACACACGCAGGGACACACACTGGCGGAGGAAGCGGGAAAAGAGCTTTTACGAACCAACATTGGAAAAATGATAAAAATTCCTCTGACGGTGCCATTTACCTGCTCGCAATCAATATCGTAATAACGCAGAGTGAACATAATGTACGATAAGGCCGAGAACAAATTGTAAACACCCGTAAATGTTTTTTTTTTTTTTTCCTCGCAGACAGCCCTGACCATTACTGAGAAAATGGAAATTATATTTGTATGTAATGAAAAAGCATCGCCACACCACGCGCACTTCCATTTAAGGCTGACCCACAACATTTCTATCAGCACTTTAAAAAACCCCGGCGTCCATTACTCACGCCGGCTCTTAAAGGGACGCACGACGCCACGTTAGGCTCGCGCAAGAAAATAAAAATAAATTTTTTAAAAAAAGGCGCCGCGGGTCCAGAGGTCGTCAACGAACTCACCGAGGTGAGCGGCGCGAGAGAACCGTTAAAAAAATAGAAATTAATAAACTGCTAACGTGTGTCCGCCGCCCGCTTCTCCAGTCTGCTGAATCGACATTAGCCCCACACACACACACACACACACACACACCCATCCCAGCCCCTCCCGTTGTCCCGGGACGAGAGGGTAAAGCATCCCGTCTCTCCTCTCCCTGTCACGCCACCACATGCTAAGATCACGCTAAAAAAAAAAATCAGGTGAGGGGTCCCACGGCAGGTAACGTGCACACATCGTCGACTCGAACCGCAGCCGGGACAACCCCCCACCCCCCACCCCACCCCGTGCCCCCCCCATCCCAATGCTAATAGAGGATAATTATCGGCTTTTACTCCATCGCCAGCGTTCCCTCTCCCGTCAGAGGCTGGCGAATAAACACAATGACATGAATAAATAATGACCCCACAATCCTCTTAAGGTCCCCAATAGTGTGTGTGTGTGTGTGTGTGTGTGTTGGGGTGGTGGGGGGTGGGGGGAGGGGGGCACAGAAGTTTACTTTTGGTGTTTGAGAGTAAGCGGAGCCTGAAATTGTCGGCGACTCATTAGAGCTCCGGGGCCTCGCTCAGCAAAGATGGCGGCGCTGAGGAATCGTTTAGCGTGATCCGCGTTTCCCGAGCGCCTCCGGGATTCGGCGTCACGGCCCGAACTTCAGCCGGGGCGAAGACGGTTTGTTAATAAGACGAGCGGCGCCGGGCGGACTCGACTCCCGCAGAATCGGGAGCCCGGACGCGGGATCTAAACTTCCCTTATCGCGGCGTGCGCGCGCCTCCTGATTGAAATCCGCGGCGTGCGTGCCTGCGGCGCGGCGGTAATGAAAGATAACGCGCAGACAGAAAACACCTTTTTTTCCTTCCGGAGCGTAATTGCGGCGCGGCGCCGGCTGGAACGAGGGAAGCCAATTTCAATTCGTAATTTTCCACCGAGGCGACGAATGGAGACGACGTCACCCGGGGGCGGACAGAGGCCCGGACGACGGGTGACGGGCGCCGACGTGAGCGAATCAGAACGTGGCTTTCAGGTGCGTTTCCTCGCGGCCGGACGCTGAACTTTTGACGGGTTTAACGACGACGCTCCGCAGCTGTTTCTCCTGTAGCGCCGTCGCCCGGGCCCTCTAATCTGATGGATTAACCTGCGCGATGTCGGAGCTGCTGGTCCCGAGCCGATCCGCGGGATCGGCAACGGCCCCGATCGATCCGTAATCGATCGGCGGCAGCGAGATAAAGCCTGATCCGTTTGCAGCGCTCGCAGGTCGTACCTGTTGTACCTCAGAGAGTCAGAGGGAAGATTTAAAAAAATCCAAAAATGGCGGCCGAGTAAATTCCCCGAGCCCTGAGAAATAATCCCGGGGTGGGCGGGCAGAGCTGCACGACGACATTTTCTTTCTTTTATTTATTCTTTTATTTTATTTAAAACCTCTGACGTGGTCCCTCAGGACCCAACCTCCTCCTGCTCCTCCTCCTCCTCCTCCTCCTCCTCCTCCTTTTATTTGACTTATTTATTCTCTTAATTTATTTAAATCTGTGCTGCAGCCTCTGTACTCTTTTATATTTATGAACTTTCACTGTCTCCACTCTGTTAAGTAACTTTGCTATAAATAAAGTTATTATTATTATTATGAGGTCGGTCCCGTTTTGAGCAGAACGAGGCGGGCCCGGATGATTGGCTGTGTGTTGGGGGGATCCTCCACGGAGGAGGGCTCATCCCGCTCCGCGGCGCCGGCGTGCGGCTCAGCAGATAACGGCCCCAAAAAAAAACGTCCGCCCGGGGTCTAAATCCCAGCAAATTAGCTCGCAAATGAGCCGGAGAATATCTCGGCTAATCCGCGATCTGAGCCCAGAGTGTCACACGATGACACGGCGGCGAGTAAACAAACAACGTGACAGGAAACGGTTCGATCGAAGCGCTTCACACGTCGACGAGTCGCGGTATCGACCCCGGCGGCGTTCGCGGGCCCGTGTCACCGGACGGCGGCGGCGTCAGACCACGTCATTTCATCTGGAGGAGGGAAGTAAAGCGTCAAACGGCCGCTCGCGTTTTCCCGCCGCCACTTTACGGCGTTTCACTTGCACATTAAACGGTTTTTATGTCGAGCATTAAAAGCTGCCGTAGAAAAACAATAAAGGTTAAAATAAGAAAGGATTTTAACGGCCGCATTAAAATAAAAAGGAATAAACAGATAAATCAGGAATAATGTCCCCGCTTTGGTTTTCCGTCATTTTAAACTGGACGACCTGATGACATCACGCTCGATTCAATCAATCGATCGCCGATCGATCACAAACTCTCCTCGCTATCAGTACTGCAGCGGGTCGGAACTGTAGGACGTGCTTCATTAACATCCAGCGGCGAGAATCTTACCCACGAGCGAAGACGCAGGAAAACGCGGAGAATCCGACGGGAAGGCCGAGCGGACGCTCCCGGACCGACCCGCACAACATTCCCCCGGGTATTCCTGATAACGACGGAGCGCTCGTGTTTTCCCTCAGCGACCACGGATCAAACCGGAGCCCTCCTCAAAGCTCCCGTTTTCGTTTTCTTCCGCCGCCCGCGCCGACGAGCGTCATTCCCGGTTCGGGAATTTTGTTTTTGCACCACATTCCGTCTTAAAAGCCCTCAGTCGTAATTACAATCATAAGTGTTATTAGCAGAAGTGTCGCCGCTGAAGTGGGTGAAGCGTGAGCGGCGCGTGCGTCAGTGTGTGTGTGTGTGTGTGTGTGCGTGTGTGTGTGTGTGCGTGTGTGTGTGTGTGTGTGTGTGTTTGCAGCTGAATGTTTACGCGGCGCTCCTGGAGGCGCAGCCCTGCAGCGACGCCTGCAGCTGCAGGGATCTGAGTAACGAGCCATAATTAAAAAAATAATAAAAAATAAACACCGAAGCTAATTATCACAGAGTCGAGTCCTGACCAACACAACAACAACAACAACAACAACACAACACTGGAACAGAGCAGTGCCCGTACGTTCGCACATATGTATGTTATATAACGGCGCTACGCGACAAACCGCCCACGGGAAATAATCATATTTTGTCCGAAGGAAAATCCCGGCGCCGGTCGCTCGGGCCTCCGCCGCGTTATTTCTCTCTCCGCGGGTTCTGGAGCACATGAATAGCGGCGCTCCCTCGGCGAGCTCTCCACCGCCGGTTCTCATGGTTACGGGAACGTAATAGCCTCGCCGTGTAGCGGCGGCGGCAGGGGGGGTGGGGGGGTGGGATTAGAGCGCACATCTGGATTAGCCGTGACGGGCCCAGAACCCCGACGACGACGATGACGACAGCAGCTCCCTCCTCCCTCCCCAAAATAAAGCGGAGTCGGGCCAATCGGTGACTCAGCAAGTCTCCGGCGTGGACGAGGAGGCGGAGGCGATCGGCCGATGATCAACGGAGGCGTCGCCGTCCCCCGAGAACGTCACGCGAGCTCGGCCCGCCGCTCATTTGCATGCATTAAAGAGGCGGGGGTCAGGTGAGTCACATGTGAAGAGTGTGTTGGGGGGGCGAGTACATTAAAGCAGAGCGAGCGGTTTGTTGACTCGAGGAGATTAAAGCGCGGGCGCGGCCGCTCGGCGTTTTAATTAAGCGTCCGTATATAAACTGTACGTTATCAGGCATTACTGAATTAAACGCCCAACACAAGTGCTCTTTCTGCTCCACCAACCGGAATAAAGAGCTGCTCGGAATCCTGCCGGGGGGCTCTGAATGCATTCCAGCGTACTGACCCCCCAACACACACACACACACACACACACACACACACACACACACACACACCACCAAACAGCCATCCAAGGAGATTCTCTTTAATTATGTACAATACAGCAAATCTGAAGTCCCCTGGCATCTCGGATGATCAAGAGGGAGGGACGCCCCCCCCCCCCAAACACACACACACACACACACACACACACAACCCCCCCAACCCCCCCCACCCCCGGAGTCAGCCGGGCAAATGGATTCCACTTGCAGGAGCCGTTTCTGTCAGTTATAATCAGGCGCTAATACATAATGTGACACGCTCTCAAATGCAAAACTATTCGCCGGGTTCCCGCGCCGGGGCAATAATTAGGGATTTTTTTTTTTTTTCGCCGCCGGGCCCCTTGATGAGTTCCCTCTTTCCGCTGAGCGTAATGCCTGCGCCGGGCGCCGCACGGCAAGCCAGGACACCGGAGGTGTTTTTTTTTTTTTTTTTTTTTCGCCTCGCCCAAAAAATGTGCAAACACAAGAAACGGAACAAAATCGGAATTGGCAGGAAGTCAGGTAAACAAACCAGAGAGCGGGAAGCGTCAGGGGCCCAACATGGCCGCCAGGGGCCGACTTCTGCGTCCAAACAGAGCTCTGCAGTGTCATGACTTTATTACACAGTAATCTATTACTTAAGTAACAGAACCTTCTGGCATGTTCTGGCTCGGAGCTGCACATTTCGGCAGGCGGGGGGCCGAGAGGAACCTGCCAGAACCTTCCACCGCTACAGTGCACGCGAGCGGCGAGATGCGGTGGAACCGCAGCAACCGGGCCGGTGTCCTGGTTCGGAAAAAGATGGAAGGCGTTCCTACCGTTCTCCGTGTTCTCGTGCTCCGTGTCCGTCAGCGTCAGGTTGGAGTTGGCCCGGCTGGACATGCACGAGCTGCGGCCCGACTTGGTGTTGGAGCGGCCCCACAGGCGGACCGCGTGCTCCGGCGACGCCACGCCGTCCGTCTCCGTGTCGGCGTCCGAGCCCACGCTGACGGAGTAGTCGCGGTGCTGCAGGCCCAGCTCGGTCCGGTATGCCGCCACGTGGGACGGCAGGGCCTCGGCGAATCCCAGGTCCCGCAGGGAGAACTCCGCCCCTGCGGTGGGGGGGGGGGCGAGACAGACCGTTAGCGACGACGTCGCTGTCGCGATCGCAGCGAGCGGCGGGGAAACCTCGATGAGCCGAGATTCTCACGCTGCTCATTTTGAAATTAAAGGTCGACGGCGAGTGAAAACAGAACGTGTCTGCATGTACGTAGGTATATAAATACATACAATATACATATATTTATACACACACACATATATATATATATATATATACACACACATATGAGACGTGTGCGTATGATTCAGTACAAACGGGTCTTTGCTGCAGATGGATCCACATCAATAATATATCTGGGTCTCCTGTGCAGTTTTTAACACTGGCGTGGTAAGTCGACCCCCCCCCCCCCCCCCCCAGCAGCCCCTCCCTCCCCCCCAGCGCCCACCCCACCCCCTCCATTAATAGTCCAGCTCTGCAGTGGCTGCATGAGAATTAGCCACAGTCTCCTCATTAAAAAGCAGCGAGGCGTCTCCTGAACGTTCCTTTAAACTAACCACACTCACACACACACACACACACACACATCATCACAGATATGGCCGACGCTCGGGCTAACCTTGCCGGCCGAACTCGTCCACCTCGTGGTGGACCAGGTCTTTGACGCGGCCGCCGTACGTCATCCTGGAGTCGTGGTCGAAGGCCTTGAGCGTCTCGCTGGAGCTGTAGGACTTGGAGTTGGGCTTCCCGTCCTCGCTGTCGGCCGAGGAGCTGGTGTAGCGGCGCTCCGCGTCCTGCCGGGCGGCGGTGGTGAGCGAGCGGTAGGGTCGGCGTTCCTTCACTTCCATGGCTTCCTCGAATCGCTGCGCCGGTTCAGTTCGAGCGGTTCTGCGGGAGACGGGCGAAACGGAGATGATTTAAGGTGACGGGAAGACGCCCGGAATTCACGTGACATAATCATCTCGGATCATTTAGGAACGGGGAAAACCTTCCTGCGCACGCACTCGCCGCGGAAATCAATAAAACGCGGGTGCACGTTCGCCGCTCGGCGCACGCGGCCGGGACGAGATTAAACACGATACGGCACGACAAATCTTGCACCTATAAAGTTTACGGTGCGGGACCCGCCACAAATATTCCGGTTTTTATGTGCCGTACAGGAACGCCGGGGGCCTCCGGGAATCTGTAAAAGTGGCACGTGTCCGTTCCGTGAGTTGTGTTGTTTACGAGTCGCAAATCATCGGCGGCGGGAAAAAAAAGCGAACAAATTGAGGACGACACGGAACCAGCAGAGATGATTAAAATCTGGAACATAAAACTACAACTGTCGGCGGGAACGGGATCGATGGGATTCAGCTACGTGCCGCATTTTAGCCACGACGCTGACGGGTCACATGATCTGAAACTCGACCGCGTGCGCTCAGACTCAAGAACGGCGATCAACGACCGGATTAAAGCGACGTGGACGGAAGCTCGATCGGAGAATCGCTCGCCGTTTACTCTGCAGCTGTGCGACGCCGGGGAACGCCGTCACGCGCACGTCAACGAATCGTTGGTTCCGGACTGCGTTCCTTCCTCTCCAGATAAGCTGCCGCACCAAAGAAGAAGAGCAAACAATAATCCCCCCTGAACTATATTTGCCCCGGCTTCAAAGAAAAAAAAAAGTTTTTCTTTAAGCCGCCATTGTTGGGTTTGGGTGGGTGGTGGTGGTGGTGGTGTTGGGGTGGGGGGGGGGGGTCTCTTTGTACGTATCGACAGCTGAAAAGATCCCGGTGATTAATGACTCGGGGCCTCAATACCAGGACCTCCGCCACTCGGGGAGGGGAGGGGGGCAGCTGAAGTGCTCGCCGGCCTCTTGTTGTTTTTTGTTTTTTTTTTACCTCTCGCTCCTCGACGCTATGCAAATGAGACGCAGCGGAG
Organism: Psettodes erumei; assembly: GCA_016785225.1. NCBI lineage: Eukaryota > Metazoa > Chordata > Actinopteri > Pleuronectiformes > Psettodidae > Psettodes > Psettodes erumei. Next base: position 370,651 of record JAFBJZ010000379.1, on the reverse strand, counting down.
AAACAAGCGGCTTTGTGAAGTTCGGAGGAAGTTCTGTAAAGTGCATTGTTTTTGTTTCCAAAGAGCCCCCCCCCCCGGTACGGCGAGACGCGCCTCCGAGGACCATGGGAAACCAGGAGCGACAGGCCGGCGACGGACGTCGAGCGAACGCGGGTCCGTCCACCTCAACTTCTCCGTCGCGTTTTTTTTTTTTTTTTTTTAAAGCGCTATCGTCAGAGGAGGGTTAACGAGGGCGCGTTCACAAAGACCGCGCCCCCGGAGCAGATATTTACAAAAGCCCGGTGAAAAACGACCGCCGCCGAGCGAGGCCTCCGAGATGAAGATAGCAATCAGACGCTTTTCACTTCACAGACAATGTTCCTGCGAACGGCCCCGGCTGCCAAGAAGAAGCCCGGGCGTATTCGCGCCGATCCGAAATCAATCGAGGTCTCGGCGGACGGACAAAAGAAATGATGGATGCTCCGTTTTCCCGTTTAAAACAATTGCAGACTCTACATTTTTGAATTGCTTTGTCTACGAGCGGCCCGGCGATAACGTGGAAAGCGTCGCGGGGAGCGGCGAATGACGAACCGTGTCATCTGAAGTCATCGGGTGCAGCTATGCCGCACAAGACGGAAATGTGCGTGTGGAGGACGACGGCGTGAACGTTTAAAATAAACTTCCTGTCCTTCAAAAATGTCCTGGATCCAGATTCTGATCCGGATCACTCCCAAAGTTTAATGTTTTTCGATTTATAATATCCGTCCATTAGTATTCACGTAATCCTGCCAACAAACAAACAAACAAGCTCCTTGACGAACATCATGACATCATCAGCAAAAAGACGCAGGTTGTGTGTTTCTAAATCAGCCAGTGTGCGTTGGGTTGCGTGAAAACGGTCCCGAACGGATCCAGAACCGTCTGTTTAAGTGGTTCTGAAGTGTTTTAAAATAAAATGGGATTAGTCATCAGATCACGAAACACAACGCGGTGCCACGGGGGATTATTTGTTATCAATCCATAGTGTTTGTTTTTATTAATTTGGGAAAATCAAACTGACGCCAAACAAGACGTTGTTATTTACGCCCCCCCCTGTTGAATTAATTCAGAGCGTGAAAACGCACCACCCACGGTGCGGACGCCGGGTTCGGGGGGAAGCACCCGCCGGGGTCCCGCGGCGTCAGGAGTCAGTTAAATATGGGATCTAAATAGGTGGGAGGCGTCGGGGGCGCAATATAAATGCAAATGGCTCCGTACCATCCATCAAATAATTAGCCGCGCGCTGAGAATCTCTATGCGCCGCCGCCGCACGTAAACCCGACCTTCCGCCCCACTTCCACGAGAATTTATCGCTCGCTGCTTTTTACACGGCGCAGGATTTTTAATTTTGTTTTTTTTTTTTCCCTCCCGCAGAATCCAGGACACCGACAGGAGTTCGATCCAAAACGATGCGAGTGAAATCAATTTCATCACCGTTCGGATGGGGATGCAAACTATTGCAAACCGCAGCCGAGGCCGCGGAACCGCCCTTCGGATCGTCTAACCCGCTCACGTAGCGAGGGAGGATTAGCAGCGGTTAGCTCACAACGCCGCGGACAATCGCGCCCGACGCCCGAGCGGGCGCCGGAGGGGGGAAACCCGGGGCCCGTATCGGGAGCTTTGTCTGCGGGTCCATTCAGAGCGAGCAGAACTCCATCCCGGCACCACTCACACCCCCCCCCCCGAAGAAAAGCCCCCGCTCCACAGAAAGGTGTGCTTTCAATGGCTCGCCAAACAGAGCTGAATTGGGGAGTGCTGATGCAAGGGGGGGTGAGGTGATGATGGGGGGTCTCAGCAGTCGCCTTTATCTGGGATCAAAAGCCCCCCCCACCACCACCACCCCACCAGTAGCACATGAACACACAAAGGCCGAACAAAGACAGGAGCAATCCTGGGGCCGGTTCTGCAGAACCACCCCCCCCCCCCACCGCTACTAATCAGTCGGCACAAGTCCAGGTTCGGTCCGGAGAGACGGAGCAGGCAGGTGGGGTCACGCCAACTAACTGTTAGCTAACTGTTAGCCGTGCACATCGCGCTCATCAGTTATCAATACTGTAAAATACACCGATAAAGACCCGGAGCCGCTTTAACGGAGCCGATCCGGACTCATGAGGTTCGGTTCTGAGGAACCGCACGCCTCCGTCTCCAAACATGGCCGCCGGGCGCAGCGGTCGCCGATTGAATGACGAATTCGATTGATTGATCGCCCGCTGCCGTCAAACTCGCCAAATGTTTTAGACGTGCATGTTATTTAGTATTCCCGCTCAAACGAAAGACGGATACATCTGATCCTGATGGACACACCCCCCCCCGAAGAAAAAAATCTCTTCAGCCAATCAGACGTTAGGAGGAAATCCATACTGTGCCTGCATCTCACTTCCCAGCAGGATGCAAACATTCGACAGGAGTCGTCGCTGCAGCACGTCTACCAAACGTTTCAGTTTCACGTGGGGGCACGTCAGCTGATGTTTGATTGGATGCCCGTGGAACACACACACACACACACACCCCTGCTCGCTGTTCGTCTCGGGGGCCAGTAAACGACCCGCTGTGGAAGAACTCCCCTCAAACAGACTGAGATAGTGCCGGGTACCAATTACGCTCAGCTCGCAGCGGGGGGGTGGGTGGGGGGATGGGGGTGGGGGTGGGGGTGGGTGGGGGGGTCCCCAGGATGTCCCCCCCCCGATGACTCATGCGGGCGCGGAGACAGGAAGTGCGCTGCGCAGATCGGAGGCTCGGTGCAGGAAATAACCCGCATTTCATCTCCTGAAACATCCCGCGGCCCGAAAACAACCGGGATCGACCCGGACACCCCCGGCACCGATCAATCAAATAAAACCGGAGCGATCGGGAGGATCCGAGCCGGGCGAACGTGCCCGACCGCTCCGGTTCCAGACGATAAAACCAGCGGCTGCTCGATGCAAACAATAAAAAAGAAAGCAGCACACGCAGCAGAGTCGGGCCGAGCCGGGCCGAGGGCTCCTGCATGGTAATGATCTCCCTCTAAGTGCCTGACTGAGTCATCTCCGCCGGCCCGGCTCTGACAGCAGCACCCCCCCCCCCTTCCCTCCCCTGTCCCGTCCCAGCAGCCTGTGGGCGGAGCTCGTCATGGGCCGGATGACGGCTCAGGACGGAGGGATGCTGCGTGCGGAGGGCGTGGCCGCCGTAACACGCCGAACCTGAAGGAAAGGCACCTTTCCTTCATCAGGGTGTGTGTGTGTGTGTGTGTGTGTGTGTGTGTGTGGTGGTGGGGGGGGGGGGCAAGGTGGGGGGACGCTGCCCCCTCCCATATAGAAATGTAATTCTCAGAGTAAATTAGGATTGATCACCGCAGCCACAATCCGTGATCTAATCGGGGCAGAGACAGAAAGGGATGCTTCCGTAAATAAAAACTGTACGAGAGCTGGCGAGCACTCATGGTGCTGGGGGGTGGGGGGGGTGTGCTTGATTACCCCCCCACACACACACACACACAGGTGTAATGCTTTTAGCCACCTACCTCCAAAGCCAGCCCGCTACAACGCCTACAACGCGCTGACGACGGCCATGCTAATAAATTACCCAGAATTACCACGCCGCACCATGCCCCCCCCACCACACACACACACACACACACACACGCGCCGCTTAATGGATCTGTTAACCGAGCGGATGCAGAGATGTTGTTCGGTGCCGGTGCCGCCCGCTGATCCGGCTGTTTAAAACGGCGCCGCTGAAGTTCTGCCGGGAAGAAGACGATCCGGATCCACGTCCTTTAACGACAGAGCAGCGCCCCCGCGCTCCAAACAGGAAGATGCTGTTTCCAGACGCTTATTTCTGCTGGACTACACTACCCACAATCCCACTCTTGCTTCAGCTGCCCCCCCCCCCCACCCACTTATTTCACTTTCTGCATATTTTAGCATGAAGAAGAAACGAAACCTCTGAAGCCACAATGAAATTTTTATAAGCGAGGAACCTGAAAAGCAGAGAAGTCTGAATACTAAAAAGTCTGTGCTGGGGGGTTGTGCATGAACCCCCCCCCCCACACACATACACAAAAAAAAAGATTCCTGCTGATTCCCTCTGGACTCAGGAAATTTAAAACGGGCCCGGTAAACACTTCACCTTCTGTGCCTTATTTAAAAAGCAGACTCCAACTCCCATGATTCACTGAGGCGTGATCGAAACGCTTTCGACGTGTTTTACCGTAATTATTTTAAAAGATAACGTACGTTATCTTCTGCAGATCGGAGCTCGGACCCGACCACAGCGGAGTAAAAAAAAAAAAAGCCGCTCAGACCGCATCCAATCTGCGAGGAGTTAAGTGGCGAGGAGCCGCCATTAAAATTGACTTCTTCTTCTACTTTTTAATAACTGCGGCGCTAATGGAGCCATGGAGGCCGATTCCCCATTCCGGGGCTCGCGTCTCTGCTCCCGTTCGACTCGAACGGACGCGGAGTCGGCGCGAAGGACGAGTTAACGGACGAAGCAAGCGAGTCGGGCCGAAGTCAGAACCCGGGCGATCGAGTCTCGAGCGGATGAGAGCACGGAGGAAAAAAACGAGTCCGGAGCGAAGCGGTGAGAAAGGAAGAGATAGAAAGAAAAGAGAAGTGGAACCTTCTCAGGTCCACGTCTGCCGGGTCGTGGGTCGTGGTTCGGGGGGGGGGCAATTGTCTCCCGTTGGAGTGGGGTCAAGAGCGGCAGCGCCGAGTCATCAAAAAGAAAACAACGACCCTCTTAACCCGGAATACCACGCACCGTCCCTGCAGCACAAAGCCCGGCTTCACCTCCTCCACCCGTCCCCCCATCCCCCATCCCCCATCCCCCCGACCCGGGTTCGGCGCGGTACCGGAGGAGGGGAGGGAGCGGGTCGAACCCCCCGCGCAGAACGACACTTAATCGAGGTCAGCGTGATTGAACGCCGCGAGGCGTCGGCGGCGTCGGCATCGGTTCCAGATGGCGGGCTGTTATTTCACCGTGCCACGCTAATGCTGCAGGATCCGACGCCGGTAACCTGAGTGTCCCCTGGGCCCCCTCCTCCTCCTCCTCCTCTGTAGGTTTACTCAACTTTGAAGGGGTGTGTGTGTGTGTGTGTGTGTGTGTGTGTGTGTGTGTGTGTGTGAGGGTGGGGGTTGTGCAGCAGCGCTGGAACAAAGCATGTTAACACCGTCCCTGTGTTTAACAAGTTTGGAAACAAGTGAGGGGGGTTTCCTCCAAATCCTCATTGGAGGAGGGGGGGGGGGGGGCATTCCTTGACACCAGCAGGAGAGAATCCTGGAGTCTGCCCCCCCATGTTAAACCGGCCTAAACGCTCTGGTTCTGTCCAAAAAGATCCGTTTCCTGTCGATATGTCCCGCTGCTAAAAACACACGACGCAGCGTTTCTCTTCAGAACCGACCCCCCCCCCAATGCCCCAACGCTGGGCGGGTTCTCCTGCGGTTCTTGCAGCAAAACCCAGCGCCCACCCCCCCCGGGTCCGGTCCAAGCCCTGGAAGGTAGATCTCAGAGGAGCCGTTGTTTTCTTAAGAAATTAGCCGAGCGATTGAATTAGAGCAGGATTTACATTTAAAATGTAAACCGTCTCCTCTTACTTCCTGTCAGAGCAGTAACCCCCCCCCCCACACACACACACACACACACACCCCCCCGACCCCGCCAGAATCAGGTGATCCAGATTTCTTTTCCAGGACGACGACTTCAATCTGTTTTTTTTTTTATTATTTTGGAGCAGAGAGACGTTATAAACACGACCAGGACACAGACAAGCGACACGTGGGAAATGATTTGTGGGACTTTACGAGCAGGACGAGGAGATGGAGCCGGGCCGGGTCGGGTCGGGTCGGGTCGGACGGCGCCGCCGCAAAAACAAAACAAAAAACAAGAAAAAGGAAAACAGCCAGATCACGTTTCTTCTCCTTTGTCTCCTCCACTTCTTTCGCTCTCTTTGTTCGGAACCTTCGCCGGTTTCGTTTCGGTTTTGTTCTGGTTGTTTCACGGACCCGCAGAGGTCCGAGCTGCCAGGCGAGCCCTCGTTGTTTATTCTTTTTAAAAGTAAATAAATAAATAAATAAATAAATAAATAAATAAATGCTGTCATCTGGCAGTCCTTGAACCCGACGTTGACAAATAAAAACGAATGAGTAAAAATCAGAGCAGTAAATAATCCTCTCGCTCAGCGCGGCGGCAGCAGAACCTCTCGCTCCTGATCCGGATCCGGGCGGAAAACGAGGGTTAACCGATGGACAGAACCGGCCGCGGACGCGGCGCGTTTATTGTTTCTGGAAACGAGCCGCGTCGAGTCGCCCGGAGTGGACCGACCTCGGATTATTGGATCACAGAGACGGAGACGCAAATCAATGAAAAAAAAAAAAACCCGAACAATGAATCCATTGATCCGCAGAGAATATTATCCGTTAATAAACTGGATCCGGTCCCGGCCAGAATCAGGGCGCAGGAGGATCTTTCAATAAAGCTCGATGGAGACGATGTGCGTCGCCGGCCGACCTGCGTACACGACATCATATTATCCGTCATATTTGCCAAGCGGCCGGCGCCCAGTTGGCCCGAACGCAAAAACAACACGACCTCATTGTTTGCCCGTCGACACCGGTGGATCCAGACCGAGCGGAAAAAAACCCGGGAAGGGCCGGAGCGACGCTCAAAGCCCGACGTCGAACGCTGAAGTCGTAAATCCATTTTCTCACTGACCAGCGGCGTCGCCCCCTGGTGGTCGCTCAGGAGAAGACGGGGGTTTAACGCTGACAGAACAGGAAGCTGCGTCTGTCTTTTTATTTTTAAATTTACAGTCGCTCATCTCCAACAGTCTTTTATATTTACATAAAAAAAATTCCTCTTCCTGCAGCTTCTCGGCTCTGAGTCATCGGGGCGAGTGGGCGTGTTTGAAGATTGGCGGCCATGACTTATTCGCGTGTAGCACACGCAGCATCAGACGGCGGCGGAAACACTCCGCGACCTGTATCTGAGAACGCAGGCGGGCGGCGGCGGCGTGTAAAAAGGTCACACGCCCGTGCGGAGGACCATCAAACGGGAACTTCCTCCGGCGGCGGCGGCGGCGCTCGCTCAGCATATTAGTGTTTTCTGCCGAAAAGGTCGCTCGATTAACCAAAGCGTTCCAGACACTGTTTACATCATTCTCACGATTTGTAGCATCACTTCTGAAAAAAAAAAACAACAACAAGCAAAACAAAAAACCAGAGCTGACGCCTCCGGACGGATTCACACGCTCGCCGCGGTTTCACCGCGTCAGCGGCTCACAGTCCGACCGCGTAATTACAAAAACGAATTCTTGAGTCGGACGTGAACTGACCGACAGATTCCCATCGCTCCACCGCGGACGTCCGACGGCGAGGACGCGACCGCAGATTAAATGACGACGAGCTTAACCGCAAGGCAGAGCCCGGCCGCACGACGCCGCGAGCGTTTTTTAAACCGGCGGTGGAATTCGCCGCAGCTGCGACTCCTCGTGAAGGAGAAACGCGGAAAAAACTTTCAAGATGTTCTGCTACAGCTGAGTTCAGGTAAACGCTTTTCACATCGGAGCCTTGAACGTCTGCCTGAGTATCACAGGAAAAAAAACAAAAAACAAACGCACAGATACGCTTCTCCTGCAGGCAAAAGTTTGCACACCTCCTCTTCAAATCTATTTTCTTTAAATATGGAGCTGAGACACGCGCGCTCAAAAGAAAGTACTTCCCCCGTTTACTGGGGGGGAAAAATAAAAGCGCTGATTGTCAGGTACAGCGTTTTTATTTCATTTCCCACGCACACAAAAAGAAGAAGAAGAAGAAAAACCCGCAGGCCCGTTTGAACCTCACGCTCCGGCTGCGTCACGTCTTAGTTAAGACGTCGAGGTGCAAATTAGACACGAGCAGTTTATAAGACGCCCTTTCTCCGTGGTGCGCACACACACACACACACACACACACACACACTGTTGTCGTGAACAGCTGGTTGTGTTACAGGTTGTGCATCTGTGCAGTCTGAACACAACAGAAGAAGAAGAGGCCCGCGTGTTCTCAACCTGTCGTACAGGACGCGAGACCCGTGTCACGCCGCTTGATGTTAACGTGCTAACGGCTGCTAGCGCGGAAAAAAAAAAGTGTTTTTAGCGAGAACAGCTGCCGCACTTCCTGTTCCCCGCGGCCGTGACATCACTTCAGCCAAGGTGAAGATGAGGGTCTTCGTCCTTTGTTTTTCCCCTCATTTTTTTTTCCCGGCCACGGCGGCGTGGCGTGGAGCAAGCGCGGTCCCGTGCGGCCCGTTTGGACCCGACCTGTCAGCGTAAACGTTCCCCGAGCTTTTTTTTTTAATACCTTCGCCGGCCCTGCTGTGTATTTAACTGTCACGACTCAGTGACACCGTCGACAAACACCCGCCCGGTCCAGTTGTCGCTCGCCGGGCCGCCTCCGTGACACGTGAACACGCCCCACTTTTTTTTTTTTTATTATTAAAAACCCAGCTGTGGTTCCGGACCAGGACCAGGGATTATGGGACCACCGCACAGGGATTATCTCCGGTGTGAAACGCCGTCAGTCACACAGACGCCACGGACGCAACAGGACGTGAAGTACTCGATTACCACGAGGGACAAACGCCTTCGAGGGTGAACGTTTCCAACAGTCGGAAGCCCGGTTCTGAATTTGGTTCTGAAGAGGAGCAGAACATCAAGGTTCCCATTAAAAAATCCGAACGCCCAGATTATGGTGAAAACGGGTCGGACGACAGCGCGCGTCTTTCAGAAACACACAAGAAACAAAAGAAACAGACTTTTCTTCAGAACCTTCATGCAGAACTTTTCATGTCGCCCCCCCCCCCCCGGACCCTCGATGTGACGGGCACATGGACACAATCAAAAGGGGGGCTCCTTCCTGAGTCGGTATCTGATAGCTGGGATTAGCGAGAGACTCTCAGACCGCAGCGTTACTTCATCGCTCTCCGGGCCCAATAAATGCTTCCAGAACCGAGGGCCCGCAAGGCCTCGCAGAACTTCAGTAAGAACCTGAGGTTCTGTCCGGGTCAGACTGACGCCCCCACCCCCCCACACCCCCCATCCCAGTAAACAGGGGTGCAGTAAAATTACTGCATGTAACAACAGGGATTAAATACCTGAGACACACAACACAAAGTTCAAATACTCAAACAACTGCATTTTTCAGGTCCGCCAACTCAACGCAGGTATCTTGAATGCCCCCCCATGACACACGCACACACACACACACACACACACGCACACACACCTGTGTGATGCGGAGCGGCCAAAGTCCCTTGTCGGAGGCTCCCGTCATTACGCCGGTTTATTAAAACTACAACTCAGAGACGCCGCGCTCGCGACCGGGATCCGAACCGTCGGTTCCGCCGGCGTCTGAGCGACGCCGACGCGGCCGCGCCCCACTGCAGCCCGGCGGTGCACGCCGCTCTTTCCAGCGTAAACCACTGGGGTTTAATTACCTGAAGATTAACTGCCGTTTCACCGTCTTGCATAAGATTATCCCGGTCGTGATGAAACGCCACCGGGGAACTCGGCTCCGATTGGAGGTTTGGATGGAGCGCAGGATGTCAGACGGCGCTCCGTTAGCCGCGAGGAGCGCAACGCCTGTCGGGCCGAACCGGCCGCCCTCGTGACGGCTGAGTGACGGGCAGGGAGGCCCGCTCTGATCCAGAACACTTCAGGTTCATTTTGCGGGTTGTTCTCCACGTAGCACCGTGCGACGTAGATCGTAGCATGGAGGCCGCGAGCTAGCGTCGCGTGGCGGAGCTACTGACCCCGGATCTGTGACCTGCGCCTCGCGGTGTCTGACACCACATCACAACAACGACAGGAACAAACAAAACGGCCTCGTGTTGTCGCCGCCGTGTCGGCTCTCACCCCGTTTGCCGGACCAGAACCACGTTCCGAAGCGGGACCGAGCCGTTCCGGCGCTTTCTGTCGATGCTAACGCGTCGAAAAACGCTGATATTTCTTTAATAACCTCTGAATTTCTTCTTCCTCATCTCTCGTCCTTCAGAGTAAAACACAAAAAAGGGGGGTGGGGGTGGGGGCTTGCATTATTAATGTACGAGATGCAGAGATTAATAAATGCGACCTGGGCCCCCCCACCCCCCCAAAAAAAGGCTGCAGACAGGAACCTATCGAAGCTGCTGATCGTCACCATGTTTCTGCAGAAACGGGACTCGTCCTTAAAAAAAACGACCGCGACACAAAGGGGAGTCTGTTGCCGGGCGCCCAGGAGGGGAAACCGTGTCTGGTGGGGGTGGGGGGGGCTCAAGTGCATAATTTCAAACTCACCCCCACTCCGCCTCCCCTCCCCTCCTCCCCTCTCCTCTTCCCACTTTGTTTGAGCGACTTTCAGAGCTCCAAACAGGTGTAGGGTTCCAGTTCTATAAGAAACAGATCTGATGGACGCTGCAGTGCTGCAGGATAACACAGACAAACACACCCCCCCCCCCCCCCCGAAGGAAATAATCTGTAATGCCGTTAATGAGGTGGTTAATCCCTCGTCAAGATGCATAAAAACCACAAAGTCTTAGTTTTGTTCGTGGGTCTCGGAGATCAGACGTCTGTTTGTTCGTATCTGGTTTCAAATAAAAAATAATCTGCGAGTCGATTAAAGAAAAATCAAACACTTCCTGTTTACTCGGCGGCGCGAGCGCTAACGCGGCGCGGCCGCCTCGTAGCGTTAGCACATGAAAGTTGCGTAATGTTTGTTTTGGACCCGCGTGATCGTGTCAAGTCCATTCGCTTTTTTTTTTTTTTTTTTTTTTAACAAATTCTCCTCGCCAGGCCTCGACCGCACGACCTGCTGCAGATCTATTTTTAAACCCCCGGGGTCGGGTCCGCAATGTCAACAACCATAACAACAACAACAACAACAAAACACAAAAACAACGAATGGCCCAGTTGAGCCCGGCGCCGACCCACAAAGAAGAACCGCTGTGCAACACATGCTCCTGATTTCTGCAGCGTCCTCTTATCACACGGAGTCTGGAGCTGTCCTGTCAACATCTGACAAAATGAGGTGTGTGTGTGTGTGTGTGTGTGTGTGTGTGTGTGTGGGGAGGGGGGGTGTAGTTTGAGTGAGTGGGACAGAGACGGGGGGTGGGGGGGGGGGGCGCCATGACTCGGCTTTTACGTCCAATAAAGTGATGTCATCGTGACAGCTACCCGTTAGCCGCGCGCCTGATAAATCGGTGGAGTCGACACGCCGCGGCTTCGACTGAACGCCACGCTCCGGAAAACTCTGGAAACGTACGGATCGCGGACTTTACGGATTAGCCAGGGGTGGGGGGTGCAGTTCATACGTCGATGATAATAAACTGACGCGGAGATCGAACCGCGTTGCAAAGCGGAGAAAAAAAACGCTGACGAACGTCTTTCGTTGTTCATCGACGGTCGGGACACAGGATCGTGGAGGACGTGCCCCCCCCCCACCCTGGAATGACCGTCCGCTCCTCACAAAAACAATTACGCCTGGAAAAACCCAATATCCCCGCGGAAAACTCCGGAGGGACGCGGAGCTTTTCATTGTTTGCTCTGTCATCGCTTCACGCCACTCCAAACACCGCCATCGTTTACGGGACGTAACGAGCAACAGATCCTTCGCTGGGGGGGTGAGGCTCGGACAACTGGGAGAACATGGCCTGGTTCTACAAAGGTCAACCTCGACGGGACCCGACAGCTTCAGACGTCTCACTTCAGCCCGCACACACACACACACACACACACACACACGGATTCCCCTGGATTTAACCTCTAATATCTGAGGTCACGGACCCCCGCTGGGGCCAATGGAGGCACTTTGGAGCTCTGTTATATGCAACCCCCCCCCACACACACACACACACACACACACACAGATTAGGTTCTTAATGAGCTGGGAAAAGTTCGCCCCCCACACCCCATTTGTTTTTAATCCCTTAATTTCTAATTCCGATGTTAAAACGAGAGAAAATTCCACGAGGTTTGGTCTGGCACCGCTCCTCGCTGGGTGAGATTCTCCTCCGATAATCCGGAGCGACGCAGCTTAAACTACAAACGCACCCCCGACACGTATCGCTACACAAAGTGTGTGTGTGTGTGCGCCCGTGTGCGTGTCGGTCCCCGCGCTCCTCCAATCAGAGCGCGGCGCCGGTACAGGGGCCCCAACAATGACTCCCAGGGGTCCGACTCACACTTTTTTTTTTTTTTTACTCCTCCGGCCTCACACCGGCACAACGTTCACAGAACATCCGGAGACGGGTCGTCCTTCATTTCACTATGTTCAACCGGTTCTGACGGGTTCCGTCACGTAAAAAAACAAAAAAACAAATTTTTGTAAATTTAAACCAGATTATTTGGTCTGATTTTTCTCGAAGCATTTCATGTGGGACGTCTGTTTTTCTTTTTTTTTTTTTTTAAATAAATATTATTATTAAACCGTCAAAAAAAAACACAGCACGCAGCTTTAGCCCGGCCAAGCCCATTTACACAACACATCCAGAACACCACCGTGGTACCGCAACCGCACAACAGCGCGCAGAGGCGACGACAAACTTCAACAGCATTTCACCTGTATGAAAGAATTACAGCCGGAGAAGAGGAGGAGGAGGAGGAGGAGGAAGAAAAAAAAAGGGGTGGGGTGCCCCAACCCCAACCACAACAAATCTCCACTTCCATTTCCTTTATGTTTTTAAAAGATCACACACACACACACACACACACACACACACACACACACACACACACACACACACACGGTTAGTGAGTCCACATACAGCAGGACAGCCGGACCCACCTCTGCATTCAGTAAGACCAGTAGTCATCCCTTATTTATGCAGCCGTCTCCCGTCATTTAGGACGCGCTGCAGCCCGGTCCGGATCCACATCCAGATCCGGATCCCCGGTGCCTGATCGCCGCAACGATTTCTCCACGTTAACGGCGGCCGAGTGTGCCCGCGGTGGGGGCGACGCGCAGGCGGACGGACCCTCCGGGCTGCCGAAGCCGAGGCGCAGGTAGCCCCCCGCCGCCGCCGCCGCCGCCGCCGCCGTGCCGCACCGCTAATCTCTCCCTCCCCGTCCGTCCGAGCGAGCGGCGACGTGCGGGCGCATTCACACGCAGCCGCGTTTTTAAAACCGACGATGCAAACACGCGCGCGCACGTGCACGAGCGCACACACACACACACACACACACACACACGCACCGACCGCGGCTCTCTGCGTTACTTCTCCGTCTGCGCTGACTTGCGTGTATAATCCAGAACCAGAACCTCGAGTCAAACGAATCTTACCATTCTGGAGGGACATGCAGCGGACCAGGCCCCGTCCCGTTTCGATCCCCCCGGTAAACAGTACGGAATGCCCCCCAAAAGCCCTTGTTGTGCCGCTACTCCTCCCGTCTCCGTCCTCCTCTTCCCTCCGCTTCGGTTTGATAGTACCCGGAGCAGGCGAGTGTATTTCCACTGTGCACGACACGGTACGGCGAGGGGGGAGAAAAATCCTCCTCCTCCTCCTCCTCCTCCTGCTGCTGCTCTTCCTCCTCCTTCTGCTGCTGTTCCGAGGAGCCGCCGCTCACAGCGCTGCCGGGGAGGCGCACATGGAGGAGAGAGGCGCACGGTAACACCCGCCTGGCTCAGCGACGTGACGGCTCCTCCGGGGAGAGGTGGGTGAAATGACTCCTCCACCACCACCACCACCACCACCACCAGCTTCCTCCTCCTCCTTCTACTCCTACTCCTCCTCCTCGTCCTCCCTCGCGGGGCGCGCACACACACAGCGGGAGACGCGGTGAAGAGCTGCGGGAGCGACGAGCCGCGCGGCGCCCTCTCGATGTTCCGCGGCTGCGCGCGGTCGCCCCCTTCGGTCCCCGACGACACTTCCTCCGCACGAACACACACACACACACACACACACACACACACACACACACACACACACACACACACACACACACACACACACACACACACACACGTTCCTCTCCAAATAAAAAACTGCGTTAATCACAATCCTGCGGGGAACCACCGCGTGATGGTTTTAATACGGAAGGACTTTAAAATATCATCAAATAAGGAAACTGATGTTTGTTCACCTGGCGGGGAGGTGCTGGTGTCTTTTTTGTTTGTTTGTTTGTTTGTTTGTTTAAAGTGGGATCACCACTTCGTCAATAATTAAACCGAGGATTATGGGTAAACGTCTAATCAGCTGCAAGTGTTTGTGCGTTGTCGATTAAAAAAAAAAACTGAAGGAGGAACGTTAACCCCCGGCGTCTTAATAAGTAACTACCAGCATGAATTTGCGGCACCGACACGTCCGACACCACGGCTCGGGGCGGCGGCGAGGAGGAGGAGGAGAGTGAGGAGGAGGATGAGGAGGAGGAGGAGGAGGAGGAGGAGGAGGAGGTCCGTCAGCCTGCTCTTATCTCCAACCCCTAGTTTTTCTCCAGCGGGTTCAAAAGACCGGTCAAGAGTTCCCAGCCCTGGAAGTGTGTTTGGTCACCAAGAGAACGTGTGTGTGTGTGTGTGTGTGTGTGTGTGTGTGGGCCATGTGTGGCCTTTAATTCACTGCTTTGTCTGCCAAAAGCTAATCTTGGCCCGGCTCAGAGTCCTACAGCTCCCGGGCTGTGAATGGATGAGTGAAAAGTTAAATATGCTTTCACATGGAAAACTGGAGCCGGGCCTGGCATTGTGCACTTTTTTTTTTTTTTTTTTTTGGGGGGTTGCTGTTGACCCAGGCAACGGGGTTGGGGGGGGTTGGGGGGTTGGGTTTGAGACGCTGCACTGAGGCTCGTGTTCGCAGGCGCTGACTCACGCGAGGACGTGAAGATGTGGCTCAGACTTGGAGGCCTGGGCCCGACCGGAACCGGGACGCGACCGCGCCGCGAGGAGCGCTCACACACACTGCTCGCACACACTGCTCGCACACACTGCTCACACACACTGCTCGCACACACTGCTCGCACACACTGCTCACACACACTGCTCGCACAATCGCTGTTAATAATCACGGAGCTTCCACGGAACGGAGACGGGGCGAACAAAAACAGAGGATCCGCATCTCCCGACTCGTCAAACTCGAGCAAAATATTTAATCTGCATGAGGAGCATACGTTTTAAAGTATCTGAAGCCGTATATACACACATATACATATATATATTTATATATATATATATATATATAGTGCTGCTGCTGATCAATAACTGGTATAGATATCGATTTCACAGTGAAGAATTCGCCTGGAGTTCTTGTGAAAGCCAAAGAGGAAAAAAAAAAAAAAAAGAGTTTGCTTTTGAATCAAGGCTCAGTGCTGTGCCTCAAATTATATGCCCCATAAAACTCCTAATTAGGGGACGCTTGGCTATGCTGCCCCCCCCCCCCAACCCCCACCCACCCGCCCCCACCCCCCCCCACCCCCACCCCTGCCCCGACTTCTTTCTCATCCTGTACTTTCCTATTTTGTGTTAATGAACAAAGGGAGTCGTTAGGAAACACGGCGTACGCGGCGCGAGCTGCGGCGTCGTATCTCCTGCTGCAGCATAAATACTGCGAGTATTTTTAAAAATATATATATATATATATGTACTTAATATACCACCACCCGTCATTTTCAGGGCGAGAATAAAACCGAAATCCAAACGCAGGTAACGCAGGAGACGAATCGAGTCCCACGGCAAAACACAAATCTGCTAACGGTGCGAGGTTAGCAATTAGCTCGGCGTGCCAATCCTGCCGCAGGCTGCAGCTCGCGTCCGTTTTTGTTTTTGTTTTTTTTTAACGGGCTTCAGCAGTCGGGCTTCACGTCGCGCATCTCGGAGGGCGATTACGTGGATTTCCAACGATTGCGACGAGAAGCAAAGAAGACGCTAAATCAAAGAGGCTCCCTGTAACGAGCGGCGTGTCGGCGAGGGAGAAACGCAAAGACGACAAGCAGCTGAGTCATCACTCCAGACTTCAACGGATCGACGTCACGGTGACCTTTGACCCGGCAACCACCGGAATCTCGTCAGGTACTAAATCAGGAGAACCTGGTCTCATTTCTAAATGACCCACTTAAGAGCAACCGGGCCCGGACCGGCCCGTGTCGACGGCGAGCGGAAAAAAAAAAACTCCCGGCTTCTGATTGTTTGTTTGTTTTCAATCTCTGTAAACCAGCCGCAGGATTTTCTCGTCAAACTTCCCGTCACGACTTTCTCGCCGGTTCCGAAGCCATTGCCCTCGCACCGTGATCGGATCTCCTTCCTCCTGATTGATGAAAGATTAAAGGGATTGTTGAGACTGAAGGTGCCCCCGCCTCCGCTGACGTCCAACTTCTCCTCGCCACGCAGGTGAGACCGACGCCATTTTTAATCGGACCGCGGTCAGAGATGGAAAGATGACGAGGCAGCGTCGAACGTGTCGTATATACGTTACCGTCCGACAGATCCGCCTGATCCCAGCGCTTCATTAACGCGCTCGTTGACTTCGCGACGCCGCGTTGTCACGCGCCGCGCTGACCGCCCGCCACGGGAAACGGCGGGTTGAGGTTCGCCCTTGAACAATCTGTCGGCCGCCGCCTGACCCTGAGCCGTCCCTCTCCGCGGAGGCCTCGCGATTAGCGGCGAGATAACGACGGCACCGTCCATCAAAATCCGTCCGCGGCGCCCCGGCCCCGCGCTGTCTTAATAGGAGCCGAAGTGCGCGTCGGGGTCCGGGGTCAATTCGGCGACTCAGCATTAAGTCGGCGGCGGCGCCGGCTCCTGACATTTATTAATACGCGGCCCTAAGCAGAAAACAGCTGTAGCGTGTCACCGGCGACGCTGGAGGAGGACAGCAGCTCGCGATCCTGAAGAACGCCGAACGCGATCGGGACCGCGGACACCTTTAAGTCTCGGGATGAGGCCCGACATCATCTCCTCGCTTTTTATTTATTTATTTATTTTTATCTTTAACGTCTCGCTGCGAGGGGTCGCTCGCTAACTGTCATTCCCGTCGGCGATTTTCTTAAACTCCAGCCAAAAATCCTCACTAAGGAGCCGGGCCTCGTTGTTGTCTGAGTTTAATCAGGAGTTTGACGTTTTGTGGACGATGTGAGAATCCTGGGATTTCTACTGATGATGCAGCTTCAAGGATAATTCATTTAGAAGTGTTTAAAAAAAGAAGACGACGTGACGCGTCGCCGTGTCTGGAGATTAAATATCTGATAACGACATTCCTGCTCGTCCGCAATCAGCGTTGTTACCGCGGAACCAGGCGACTTTAAAAAGAAAAACAAGAAAACGCTTTAATGTGTAAAAGAAAAAGAAAATATAAATAGTCGAGTTTAACCTTTAATTATTCAGAGAGAAGTCGCCTTTCCGAGCTTCTAGCGTGTCGGATCGCGATAAACGCGCAACAATATGTCGCCCGCGGCCCTGGATGTACCTGCGGCGTGCGTGATCGGTCGCCGGCCTCCAGCTCGCCCGCGCGGCCGCAAAGGTCGCGGCGCGGCGGAGTCTGTTATTTTTCCTCTGCACCAAATTAGCAGCGATGCAGAAGAGCTCCGTCCTCCTCGCTATCGACCAGGGGGGGGGGCCGCCTCGCCGCCCACTCGCTTCCCCGCCTCCGGCGGAGATTGTGTGAGATGACCCCGACGTGTCGCGCGACCCTGTTCGTTCGGGGGGGGGCGGCGGCGGCACCTGCTCGCCTCCTCTGAGAGAGAGAGAGAGCGCGGCGGCTGATAAATGAGCCCGCGGTGACGAGCGGCCGGCGAAAAGGTCGCGCCTGCCGGGGAGCCTCCGCCCCGCGCTCTCGTTTCAATCTGGACCGGCGCCGCCTTTTGCAAACGCTCGGCAATCCCGGGTCGAAGGTCGGGCAGGTGGAACCGAAATCCATCACCGGGCTCGGACTCGATCTTCTCCGTCACCCTGGGTTCACGCCGGGCCACACGGCGCCGCTCGGGCGGCGCTAACGGCTAACGAGGTCCCGCGAGCGCGCGGAGCGTCGGCGTGTTTCTTTGTTTCGCCGCCCGCAGCCGTTCGTCGCTCCTCAAAATTGCTCCCAGCGCCGTGAAGGGAAGATTCCCCCCGGGACCGTTTCGTCAGGTGAGGCGCGCGCACGCCGCTTCCTCGCTCGCTCGCTCGGCATCACGCGGCGCCCGAACCTCGGCGAGGACAGACCCCGGCCCTGACGAAATGTCATCTGCGGACCGGAGGAGGCCGGTGCGGACGCTTTGAAAACAGCGGCTTTCCTCGACTCCCGCCGCTAAAGATTTGCATCTCAGAGAAAAACCGCAAAATGTCAGTGGTCAATCTGAGGAAATAATCTGGGCGGTGGGACGTGAAAAAAAAGAAGGTGCGTGTTGATAGAAACGAAACGACCTCTGACCCCCGTGAAAACTGGTTTGCTTCGGGGGGACAACGGGAAACAACATGTTGTTGTTGTTTTTGTTTTCTTTGGGGGGGGCACATTCCACTCTCATTTGTGTGCATTTAAAAATAAACCCCGACGACCCCACACACACACACACACACACACACACACAGTCCTGAGCAGGCCACGTCTGGTAACACACACAAACTGCTCCCCGACGCACTCGTCAATGCTAATGATCTTATTAGCTCGCTGTGTCTCCTGATCGGGGGGGTCCTGAGGGCGGGGCTTCTTGTTACCCGCCCCCTACACACACACACACACACACACACACACACACACTGCCAAATGAGACCAGGTGATTAGAAACCAGGCGTTTGGGGGATTTTTTGTGCCAGATTTAAATTCATTTTTCATGCAAGTGAATTAAAGAGTGTTTTCCCGGCGTTGTTGTTCAGGTGTGTGTGTGTGTGTGTGTGTGTGTGTGTGTGTGTGTGTGTGGGGGGGTAAAACCAGGTCGCCCTCAGCTCCTTAAAAACACGTCTCATTAATAAGAGCAGGAGTGACTGATTACTCGCGGCGAACTCGCCTCACGCCCACTCCGTTCACAGCTGCGTGCACGCAATCGCACAATCGCACCCACGCACGTGCGCACACACACACACACACACACACACACACACACACACACACACAGATGACCGTGAAGCACAATGGACCGCATCGCACCGGAGAGCTCAGAACGCGCCGGGTTCACGCACTGCGGCGGTTCTGACTCCCACGCGGCGAGGGGGCCCAACATGTCGCAGCGCGCAGTCGTTCACCTGGACGCAGGATGGGGCGGGGGGAGCGTTCGGGTCGGGCCCGGGTCACCGTCACCCGTCCTCACCTGTCACTGAGTGACTAATTCACAGGTGGGGCCCGCCGCTCCGGGTCACGGCGAGGTCCATACGCGGCGCCGCCGCCACAAACACCACGTGTCACACTCCAGGGTTAATGTTTTAAAGTTCATCATCTGGGTTTAAAGAACCCGGTGCCTGACCCTGGGTCCTCTGACACCAGGACACGATGGTTCTGGATGAGTCACAGGTCCTGTCCCCCAGTCCGTCCCACCGCTGGCAGCTTGATCCCCCGGCCCGTCCCGCTGTGGTTTTCGAAGCCTTCTCTGCCACGTCACGGCTACAAACACATGTCCTCCTGCAGACTGAAGAGTGAGTGTGTGTGTGTGTGTGTGTGTGTGTGTGCCGCCTGTGTGTGTGGTTTATGGGGGGGGGTCAGACTCCTGGAGGGGGGGGAGAGAGAGTTCAGGCCTGATGACGTCCTCTAAACCGTCTCAACAAGCCGCCTGAGTCCCGAAGAGGACAGAAGCCAGGGGCTCGTCCCATTAAGGGGGGGGCCTGTGCAGGGGGGGCGGTGTGTGTGTGTTTGGGGGGGGGGTCCTGCTTCTCGTCCACTGCCCGGGGAGGCGTGTGCAATGCAGGGGGAGCAGCTGAGAAAACACCAGAGCGGAGACAGGCCGTCCCGACCTGGCCGTTCCCGACAGCTGGAACAATACAGGCCGTGATTTGAGGCGTCGACACAAGTGAGAGCGAGTGAGAAACACGCGCTCGCTCCTCGCCTCCTGATTTTAATCTGTGGGATTATTTTTAATGAGTCAGCTCGCGGCCCCCCCCGTGCGACAGGACAGACGGGCAGAGCAGCATTAATGGCGGGCCCCCGCCCCCGCCGACCTTGGTCTCGCCGCCGCGACCTCATGCATGATTGATAAACGAAAATGAAACTGGAGATTCCCCTCCAAAAAGCCGAGGCGTCTAATCTCATCACGGGTCGGTTCTTCCGGCCCGGCGACGGACCCGGAGTCCCGCTCCTGCCGTTGAGGCGGCGACAGAAGCGCCGCGCCGCGGGGGAACACGGCGTCTTCTTCTTCCATCGCTGCGCGCGAGATCGCGACACGACAACGTCCGCTTCTATCACGAATATCCTTCCAAACTGTTTGATCCATAATCTTCCCGTCTGGAAACGTTTATTCCTATCGCCGATAACTTCCAAGACGGATTACTCGGCGGTCCGTTCGCTCGACCAGGGGGGAGGGATCCACCGGGCGAGCGTAACGCGAAACCCCCGGCGAGCGACGACCGCCGTGTAATCGCTTCCACCGCCAGGAAAAACATTTCTGGTCCGAGTCTGTTCAGAATTATTTAGCTCGGCGTCGCCCCAGAAACTGTACGGCACCGGACGAACCGGACCACCCCCCCCCCACACACACACACACACACACACACACGGGTCGAACCCGGACAAAAACCGTAACAGACCCGATGAGTATCTCCGCCGTGGCGTTCGTTATATATTTACACACACGCAGAGTCGCTTCTAATTTAATTTCCTCCCCTGGAGATGTGATTATTTTTTTGGGGGGAGGGGTCTGATCGTCCCGTGTTCTGTTTGTCGTTATGGACCTGCCCCCGCTGTCATCTCTTCACTTATCATGTATTATTTCCTCAACGTTAGCGCTGCGCTAATACACTAATTAATCCATCACGAGCGGCCCCAGTCGGCGTGACGCACATTAAATCGCGCGACTCGTCATTTCTGCGTGAAACCTCACGTGGACTTGAAGCGCGAACGCGGGACGCACGCCATCGCCTGAAACGGTCGAACACGGTTATTGAGTTTTTGTTTATCTTTTATTTATGGTGCATTTTGTTTTGAATCTTTGAAGCCGAAATCACAAACATGGACGAGCTCTACATGTTTAAAGAAGATCTGTACGTTCTTCTTCTCCTCGTTCCCTCCGGCAGCTCAGGTGTGTACATATATATATATATATATATATATACACACTGTATATTGTGTGTGTGTGTGTGTGTGTGTGTGTGTGATGGATGAGCAGAAAGTTCCCCTCTCCTCTCGCGGCGCTGACCTTGACGATGCTAAGGTAACGCGTAGGTTCATCCTGACCCGTTACAGATAAAGAGGCCGATCTCACGCCGCCGCCCCCCCCCCTCCCACAGCCTTTCTTTTCACCGCGGCGAAGGCGAAGGCGGCGGCGAAAGCGAAGGACGTAAGACAAAGGACACGCGTCCAAAAATATATATGATCCCCGAGGCGCCGGAGCGAACAACAGCAGGATTTAGGAGTATTAACTGCACATTAGCAATAATGGAATATGGTCACGACTGCCAGACGGATCCCGCCGTCAGCGCCGCGCGGCGAGCGTCGGGTTCAGACTCCCGGGCGATCCTTCAGCTGATCGCCCCCCCCCCCCCCCCCCCCCTCCCCGGTTCCGTCGCAGTCGTTCACAGTGAAGAGGAGATTACGGACGAGATCTAATCCGACCCGCACGCGAGCGAGCGACAGGAGCCACGCAGCAGCTGTTTTTCCAGGTTCGCCGCGTGGGCGTCGGCGCTCTCCAGTCTCCACTTCAACGTCCAACATCCAGCGGCCGACGTCACGCCGCGATTTAAAGTAACGGCTTTCACTCCCACGCAAACCACGGCGTAATTGCGGCCGGGGTTAAATAACCTCGGCGCGGACAAACCCTGTCGGCGGGGCGGGGAACGAACGCGACTTAAACGAGCTGTCGCAGAGGGGGAGCGCTTGATTTGAACGCGAAAGGACAATCGGCGACGGAGGTGGTGACATCGTCACTTCTTCATCATCCAACAGGTGATGATACGTGATGAGGTGTTCCCTCCGACAGGGAAAGTCATTACCCACCCCCAGAGACGCGTTCCCCCGCCGACGACTCCACCGCGCCTCCTCCGCCCTCCTACGGGTCGGTACCGCCCGTTCACGGCGCTGGATGACGCGGTTCTGTTCCCTTCGGCACCGATTTCCACTTGTCGTCGGAGCGGCGGCGGCGGCGGCGGCTCCGGATGATTGGCGAACCTCTCGAGCCGTCAGCTGGAACGAGCGTAGCTAATTAAGTTACAAATGTCCGCCGGCGCCGTTTCGCCGACCGTCAGCTTCCTGTGACGAACGTGCGACTTCGCCGGTTAAATAGAAGCGAATTGTTTATTTATAACGTCACACGCGTAAAAAAAAAAGAAAAAAGAATCTCTCCGTCTGATCCGGCCCGTTAACCTCTCCCCGGCTCCAGCCGCGACATTGATCATCGCTTCTCCGTGACGATCGGGAGTCAGGTGCGATCGATTGGGATCAATTAGGGCGCCCGGCTTCCTGTCAGGTATCGGGGAATCATCGGGCGATGATTCCCAGCCGCTCGTCTTTCTGTCAAGACGTAGTGACGCCCGTTACTCCTTCCAGAACCGACCCGTCCCGCGGCGGGAAACGAGCGCGCCGCTCGCGCTCGAAAACGTCTGACGTTTCCATCGCCAACACCAGAGCGTTTCAATTAATTACAGCCAGTGTTTCCTGCTCCGCGCGTCTTTCCTCTGTCAATAAAGTTTGTATTTTTAGCGAGGAGCCTGTGTTTACGACACGACTGATCTGATTGGGCGGCCTGTTACGTGACATCATCCTTTTCGTATCACAATCTAATTTAACTCCTTGACGCAGGCGTCGTCACATCGACGATTGATCAGATTGATAGTTAATTTAAATAAACGTGAACGTCGGCGTCATTTCCTCGCGTTTCTACAAAAAAAAAAAAAAAAGTCGTCATAAATAAAGGAGCCGAGCTGTTTTCCTCCGTCAGAAGAAAACAGTTTGCGGGAGGAGGCGGCGGCACGGTGCACGTCGGCGCACTCACAATAATGAAAGTTAATCACAAAGATTGTGTGTGTGTCCTTCACCCCCCCCCTCCAAATAACACACACACACCCCCCCACCCCCCAACAGCGAGCGAGCGGCTCGACTTGTTTCAATTAGCGCCGCAGCGCTATTAACAGAAGTAATGAGAGTAACTGAGGTCCAGACGTACCGAGGGCTGAAACACAACTTTATTAATAAGACGCACAAATTGAATTTATTCCCGCGAGTTATCTGAGTGTGTGTGTGTGTGTGTGTGTGTGTGTGTCCGGTTCAAGACGCAGGGATTAAAACGCGCTGCGTTGTCCGGACGAGGAAAAGCGACGTGCGGCCGTTTGTCTGGAACGAGGGCGTGAGCGAGTTCATTCTTCACGCCGCTCGCGACGAGGCGGCGTCATTAGCGGCGCCCGTGCTGAGCAGAAGCGAACATTAAGCGCGGGGCCGGGACATTACTCACGGATTACAAGCGCGGGACGTCTGCGTTTGGTCGGCGTGTGGAAAGAGCCTGATTCGCCTCCGCCTTCACCGGCGAAAACGAAAAAACGCCCCGACGGGCGGAGGACGAATCACACAACAGGATGCAATACAGTTACCAGAGGATTAAAATCTCGTCTAACCTCAGATTAACACGAGCCGGAGCCGAGGTCACGGTCGCTTCTCCGGCTGAACGGCGTTTTGTTGTCGTTGCATTCCAAGGACGCACAACTGAGTCAAAGATGAGTCACAAAACAGGAAGTGATGCCAGTTTGTTCCCAGCGAAGGGATTTCAAATTAAAATAAACTGTAAATAATCTCCACCGTCCTTTTTCTGATCTCAACGCATCTGAAATCATTTTTTGCTAAATTAGCGTCCCGACACTCGGGCGTTTTCTGTCTCGCCGCGTCCGACGGGCGTCTGCGGTCAAATTTAAAAAAAAAACAACGGAGACACAACAAACTAATTTCCGCAGACGCTCCTGTCGTTAGCGGCCTGATGAATTTTAATGCAGGTTATCGGCCCCGGAGCGAGCGAGCGACTCACGGGAAAATAAGAGGCTTTGCTTCGCTAAGCTGCTGCGCGAGCTATCAGTCGGAGAGAGGACGGGAACCGCTTTAATCACAAAACAACCGTCTGCCCCCCCCCCCCAACGCCACGTCTGTCGGCGCGTCCCGCTCACGGACGCCAGGTTCAAACTTTTCACCCGGCGGAAACGTCTTCGGCGTCGAGGTGAGAAGACGTAAACGAACTGAACGGCCGACGAAAGGTCGAGTATTCGTCGTCCTTGTGTACAAAGGGGTTCTGTGAAGCGTGCGAACAACAAGTCCTTTTCAAAACAGGAAGTGCCGATGACTTCGCTTTAATTAACTGCTCGTAAACGTGTGGTGGCGTCTCCGTTGTTTACCTGGCGGAGACCGAACGTGGAGGAGGAAAAGGTGCGTCCAGAATATCTGATGTAAATAAAGCTGCCGACCGCTTAATCCCGGCGGAAAATGAAGTGACTTAACTGCTGAGGAGGGTGTGTGTGTGTGTGTGTGTGTGTGTGTGTGTGTGTGTGTGTGAGACTGCGCGTGATGATGGAGCGGCGGCGGCGAGGAGATCGCCTCCATTATTTATTTATGCGGATTAATCATCACATTTGCAAATGGACACGTTCGCGGATGAACTGGAAAATCTCTCGTTTGTCTCACACAAACAACGTGAGGCCGCGAGGACACGACTCACGAGGAACGCGTCGCAAAAGGGGCGGAGTCACGGCACAAAAAGACCCCCCCCCGTATAATACTGTCTGCCCCCCCAGTATAATGCTGTGTGCCTTCCTCCCCCAGACGACGACAAAGATTTCTCCCCGTATTTGTTAAGTTTGACAATGTTAATAATCCTATTTGTCCGTTCTTTTTTTTTTTTTTTTTTTTTAGCAGTCGGGGGCCGGGTGCCGTCCCGCCCGTCCTCGGAGGAGACGACCTTTTCGGCGCGCGCGAAGCCGCTCATCTGCAGCGCGGCCGCCGCGACGCGAGACCTGAATGACAATCGCGCCGGGTCGAGCAGAACCGTTTTCTCAGCACGGAGACCGGGACCCGGTCTACGAGCTTCCTGCGTCCGCCGAACTCAGCCGCAGCTCCACCTGAAAAACATTTGTTTGTTGTTTTTTTGTTGT
The DNA here is from genome assembly GCA_016785225.1 of Psettodes erumei. Lineage (NCBI taxonomy): Eukaryota > Metazoa > Chordata > Actinopteri > Pleuronectiformes > Psettodidae > Psettodes > Psettodes erumei. The sequence continues at coordinate 345,482 of JAFBJZ010000379.1, read as the reverse complement.
TTTGAATCAAACCTTTATTTAACGTCGAGTTTGTGCGCACGAAAAAAAAAGAAAAAAAAAAAAAACACACCACCGCTCTTAATAAGGACACAGAAGGTGCCATTACTGCTCAACCTGATGGATGAGCTGCTGGCTGGAATGTGAAGCTGCCCCGGCCTCCTCTTTGGTGCAAGAAAGCGCCGCTCCTCGAGGGTGGGGGGGGGGGCGGGCTGGAGGACGGGGGGGTGGGGGGTGGGGGGTGGGGGGGCGTGATTGAAGTATTTACGACAAGGCAGAAATGCGATGGCACGGAGAATGTGGGTGACGGTGACGGATGACCGAACAGATTACAGTGTACAGACCCTTTGAATTGTGACGCCCGACTTTATTGTGTTGAGGTTAAAAGGCTCACCTCTCGGGGAGCTGTGCCGCTCTACCCCCCCCCCAACCCCACCAACCCCACGCCGTGCCCCCCCCCACGCTCTTTTCGATATAGCGGTCCACGGAACAAAGAGCGTGTCAGCGCAGCCAGACGAACCCCCGGCAGACAGTTTGGTAAAAACGAGAAAATGGAGTGTGACAGGACGCTGATAGAGAGACGGTTCCTCTCGCGTCCAGGCGTCTTCCGGATAAAATGCGACCGCCGGCGGAGCTCTCATTATTTCCGTGCAGATACCACCACCTACCCCCCCCCCCCCCCCAAAAAAAAAAAAAAAGAGAGCAAAGTCTTGTTTGTTTAATACGCCGGCTCTTGGCGAAGCTGCTTGAGAAGCAGGAGACGCGATGCAGCGCAGCACTTTCTGCTTGAATAAGTGCGGCTTCGTCTTCGTTAATATTAATCAGGACGAGCCGCCCGCTACAAGCAACCAGCCCGCTAAAAAAAAAAAAAAAAAAAAAAGTCGGCATATTCCCGCTCTTAATTCCCTGTGCAATGATTTAAGAAATCCGCCAAAAAAAAAAAAAAGATCAGGGAGAAGACGGGGGCCGTCCAGTGCACAACTGTGAAATCGATTGTCGCGCCTCGGAGTCACCTGATCGTCCTTATCTCGCGTCAGACGCCGTCGACCCCCATAACCCCCCCCGAAGGAGGTCACGCTTTTTCACCCCTCTGCAAAAAACTCGGTGTGTGTGTGTGTGTGTGTGTGTGTGTGTGTGTGGGAGCCGGGTCAGAGAAGAACCACTTTTTACTTCCTTCTGTAACATCACGTACTTTTAACATTTCAATCTTTCTTCTACACGACGTCTTTCTTCGACCGGAGAAACGTTTCTCGCCGCGTTTAGCGACGTGCGTGCGACACGAGTGGTCGCTCGTGAGAGGCGTTTCATCGCCGTAGCGATTATTCAGACGGGGGTCATTACGGTCCCGACCCGACATGAAAAATGGACCCCCGCGTTTTCATCCCGGCGTCCCATCTGTCCGCGGGACCCCTATCTCTTTACTCCATCTCGTGCATCGTAAAGACGCGAGCTATAAAACACGACCATCCTCCATTCAGGAACACAAGGGCACCTCGTGTGGATTCAACACAGCTGCAGACGCACACACACACACACACACACACACACACACACACACCGTCTGTTCCATCTGAAGGAAAGCTGATACAGAATGATGTATCAGTGTCGGGATATAAATCCCGCTGTCAGTCTCAGCTGTTGCTATCAGTTCATGTCCTGTGAGAATGAGACGGTTACCTGAGCAGATCGGCGCCGCTCGCGCTGATTGTGCGCACCGTTGTGCAGCTGTGAAGTCGCACACTGCGCGGGCCGGGAGTGGGGGGGTTAAGGATGTGTGTGTGTGTGTGTGTGGGGGGTTGTCTGACTTTCCACTTTCGCTGCGTCTCCGCAGGCCGCTGTAATCGAGCCGCCGCAGAAAATTTAAATCTATTTTGCTAAACAGAACAAAAATAAATCGGCGGGAGCGTGAAGTCGGGACGCCGGATTAATGGGCTCCGCCGCGACTGATTCATCAAACGGACAAGCGTGTCGCCGCTGACCCGTTTTCCTTCGCCGCCCCAAAAAAAAAAAAAAAACTCTGCGTCGTACATCACCGAGCCGAGGCGTCCCGCGTTCTGATCAACGCACGTCTAACCCGCTTCACGTTTTCCAGACTCACCTGTGAATTTTCGGCGGCGGCCGGCAGTGACTGGGGGGGAGGGGGACTTCCCGTGCGACGCCCCGGTCAGCAGCTCCACCAAGGTGAGTTAATATTCAGACACCACATGATCACAGCTCAGTATTCAGGACGCGTACGCTCGCTCCGTCATAATGTGTTGTGTTGCCTCCAGGTAGCCCCCCACACACACACACACACACACACACACACACACACGCACACACACAAAAAAAAAAAAAAAAATGTAAATTACTGTAATTACCGGCGCGGCTGCGAAAAAGCTGTGATAATGTGCAGCAGAGTGAGCGAAGTACCTGCGCTCCTTCTGCTGCCAAACAGACGCCACGCCGCGTCCGCGCGACAGGTCGACGGCATCAAGTGATGTCACGGGCGGCAGCGGCGATCGCGGGTCCCACTGTCGCTTGTTGTCAGACCTGGGGAGGAAATTAAAAGATAACACAACCTGACACGTCACCTTGTGTGTTTTTTTTTGTCACATTGAGACAAGCTGACAATAAGTGGCTCCTCACCGCTCGCCGTCCCGCCGCCGCGGGTCAGGACCGCCCGACGACCCCGGCGTCCGGCCGCTCGTCATCTCTGCAGACGGGACGAGACAAACGAGCGTTACAGACGGTCGTCGTACGTTATTTCATGATAAAGTCAAAACCTGTGTGATTCTCCTCTGGGGGAACAAAAAAAAAAAATTTAAAAATCTGTCATTTATCACTCAGAGAGAAAATTCACGCGATGATGTGAAAACTTTTTTTTCCGCTCGCAGGAACTGACGGCGCCTGGAGGAAAAAAAAAAAAAAAAAAAAAAATCACACGTGCTCAAACTGCAGCTTCACTTTTAATTCAATTATCGGTGCGGCCTTATCTGCAGCGGGGGCTGGGATTGGTTTTGACTCAGAGCGGAAATTCAACATGCATCCACCCCCCCCACACACACACACACACACACACACACACTTTCTCATTAGATCGCCTCCTCACAGGAGCAAGCGCCGAGGATCAAAACGCGTCCGGCTCGGGTTTCCTGCGAGGAGTCACATTCCCGTCCGCGGGGTTCGTCGTTGTAAATTCAGGGCAGGGCCCGGGATCCGATCGGACCTCCGGCTGACGGGCGCTCTGCTCTAATTCCGAATCCCCGGTGACGCCCGGGCTGAATAATGCATTAGCTCTCGACGGGGACGACTGCGACGGGAACCGCGGTCGACCGAAGTCGCGCCCGGTACCGGTGCCGCCGCCCCGACCTCGGCGTGCGCCGCGAGCCGACTTATTGGAGCGATACCTGCATTTATGATTGGATTCGGATGCAGCACGCTCCCCAGGTTTGCTCTGCAGCCATGACAGCAATCAGCTACCCCCCACACACACACACACACACACACACACACACACACCATCACCCCACCCCCCCACCCCCCCCCCCTGCTCTGATCCCTTTACAGCCGCTGTCTTGTAATGACATCCACTGACCCATTCAGGCCTCCTCTCCCTCATACACTGTGACATCGAGCCGCTCTGCCCACCGCACCGCATCCGAGTGTGCTGCACACACACACACACACACACACACACACACACACACACAAGACACAGACACACACACACACACACAGCAGCTCAGCTTGTTGTGTTATATTACAGGAGGTACCATCCTCCGATATTCCAGCTGCGGTGACTTCTCGGAAATCACAACATCGATTTTATGTTATTTCCAAAAGCACCTTTACGGCGACGCCTCGTTCGCTTTGGCTGCAGGTTTTTCTACTTTTTATGTAAATCATGTTAATCGCAGTTGCAGTTTTAGTTTTTGGCTTTAACCGCGCCCGGAAATCACTTAAAATGTTCCCAGACGTCTGTTTTTAAGCCAGAGAAAACCTTTCATGCGATCCAACGTGCCAAGTTTTGGTTTTGTTTTTTCCCATGACTGCCTCATCACACACCTGCAAATTAAGACACAAAAAAAAAAATAAAGAAAATAAATGTTGTTAGCGTCACATGCACACGTCACACAGATTACTGACTGCGGGCTGTAAATCCAATAACGGCACAGGAGATAAATATTTGCTGGAGGTTTGCGTGCGCGTGACACAGAAATGGCCGCCGGCAGAATGATTACGCGATCGTTAAATTCAGAAATGTTTAACTCGCTGTTGTCCAGCTGCGATAACAGACAGGAGAAGAAGAGAGAGAGAAAAAAAAAATAATCCAGCTCTGGCTGAAGGCGTTTTGTCTTCCCCCAGCATCCTGCCAGTTTCGTTCCACTGCCCATTTGTCAACAGTGATGTCCAATCGCTCAGTGCCAGGCGGGCAAATCAGCACCTTGTCACTTTCCAAATGACAATTTGAGTCAGAGTCAAGTCCGCGGCCGGTTCGTGCCTCGCAGCCACGCGCCACCTCCCAACGAACGCTAAAAATACAGCCGGGCGAATCTGAAAGCGCGCGCGCAATCTGCAAAACGGGCCGCGCCCGAGCTCCGAGGTGACTTTGAGACGGACGACTTCTACTTTTGTCGGAACCGAAGTCGGACTGAGAAAAAAAAAAAAAACTCCCTTAAATGAAATCCTGATCCAGACCGCTCCCCAAAACGGCTTCTCGGGTCAGACCAACAAACAAACAAACAAAACAAAACAAAACACAACGAGTCCACGACGAGACCGTTCCCTCCGTTTACGGTTGAGCAGGTCGCCCCGGTATTTAATTACACAAAACTGAAGGCGCGCACTACTTCGCTCGACGCACATGTTGTTGTCACAGAGCAGATCTCACTCCTGTGATTATCCCAGAAACCAAAAAAAAAAGAAAAACAACAAAACAACACATTTTGTCACTTTCGGTTTTCTGCGAGTGTTCTCACGTCGGGTTCTCTCGGAGACGAGAACGGATTCAAACGCAGATGCTAAGACGTGTTATCTCGAAAACTGGCTGGTGGCGCCGCGTCTGATGGGTTGACAGCCAAACTCATTAAAACGCCTGCGAGCGCGCCGCGCGCCGCGCACGCGCTTCCTTTGTATAAAAGTAGGTGCTAATAATGAGCTTGTGTTGCCGCGGCGCACAAACAAAAACCAGATCCATCCGATCGTCTCCCTTTGATTGCCGCGGTGTGAAATTCAGATCTCTACCCCCCCGATAGCATTTGCATAATATTTTCTGAGTCGCACGCGGTGAAAATACAGTAGGCGTCTTTTTTTTTTTAAACCGCAACCCCGCGCTCACTCTCACGAGCAAGCTCCATTTTTTAAAAAAAAACACACACACTTTAGCTCTCGCTCCACATGGAGCCCGACTCTCTCTTGACCGCATTTTCTCCTCTTCACCGAAATTTAGAAAAATGTGTTTGGGGAAAAAAAAAAAAAAAAAAAAGGCCGCGGTGTTGCAGCCCACTGCAGTCAATGTGAGAGGGTGAAGTGGGAATTATTTAATGAAACAAAAGGTCCCTTTTTTAATCTCACACTTTTTAAACCAAACCCTCACTAAACCTACAGCTAATAACAACTCAGCCTAACATTAACCAAAATTACCTGCATCTCCACTCAGGTGGCAGTTTATTAGGTACACCTCCATGGTTATTAGGATTCTGTTAAAACAATTAATTGCCGGTCGTACTGGACTAAATTAGCCTTTGCTAGGTGTCCCTAATAAAACGACCGCGGGGGCATACAGGGCCGCGTGACAAATGTTCATCGTCACAGCGGAGAATGTCGGCGCTCGTCTCGAGAAAACGTGTGTCGGGAAAAATCAGAAAACATCACTATAGATGTTTTTCATTTTCTGTACACTGTAAACATACAGGGAGCACACACACACACACACCCTCCGCTAAGCACCCGGTGCTTGTCCCAGTCACCACATGAGGACTGAAGGCCGTCACGGGTTAAAGGTGAGCTTTGAATATTCCACCTGAGATGAGATTTATGTAAATGTGGAAGCGGTGCCGGTCGTTCTGCGGGGCTGTTTATTTATCAAGTGAATTGGCTGAAGACGAACGACGACGTGCAGTTCTGGCAGTCGACGCGAGACCCACCGAGGAGACCGGATGATTGATATGTTCGGGCCCCACTCTATTTGATTAACTTCTTTCTTTCTGACAGAGAGAGAGGTTTGAGATTCCCCTCCTCACCAAACTAAAAAAAAAAAAAAAAGAGGGAAAAGATCTGTATTCAAGGGACTGCTGACATCTTGTTAAGTCATATAATCCTTTGTGTGACAGGTGCGTGATTAGGTGAGACCCGTCCACAGCATCCAAATCAGACGTACGTCATGTCATCAGCCCGTCACGTTCTAGGATTCAGAGATGAGTTTTCAATTAACAGATCTGCAGCAGACAGAGGGGAAACTGAATTTCATTTAAATAAAAAAAAAAAGGAAAATAAATCGGGACGTGTCTGCCTTCTGTATCGGACACTGCATGAGATAATCCATATCCATGGTTCAGTTGCTGCCTTCATGTCTCACGTTGCTAAATTACACAGTTTTAACTTAACATCTCTCTTTATTCTCTACTTTTATTTTAATCGTGTATTTACTATTCTATTCGCCATGCTACCCGAGGTTCAGGCTTTTTCCCTCTCCTTCCTGTGCCAACGTGTGTTTGAAATGACCACAAACCTCCCTGAATCCCACTCGATCATTGGTGAATATCTATAATTAATTCATTAAAGTCAGGCTGTGACCTCTGACCGCTCTTACGGCTCAGGACAGTTTACAGTGCGTTGGTCTGGGTTGTTCTGGTGGAGACTGACAGCTGAGAGCTGGCGCCGATTGAGAAGATTAAGCGGTGTGATTAAGAGGATGAGCGCAGCCGAGCGAAATCTATCGCCAAAACCGACACTGCGTCTCCAGCACGTCCATTAAATCCCACCTAAGGCAATTATGGAGTCAGACAAACACAATTAATACGATTCAGCGAGAGAGCAGGCTGCTCTACAGTACGGCCCCACAACGCACAGTTCAAGTTTATGTAACTGGAGCTAAGAAACACACCACAACAACAACTTCACATTAGCATAAAGGCCAGAGGGTTCGCGTTAGCATTTACAAGGAAGCAACAGTTGCTAAATACAAGATTTAAAAACACAAACAAATGTGACTAAACCATGGAATATTATGCCGTTTCAGGAGCTTGGGTAAACCGACCACTGTGTGTGCCACTTGTTGGCTACTATTAGCAGATATTAGCATTAGGCCACATTAGCATTCGGACATATTAGCATTCGGTTACGTTAGCATCCACGAAAGTTAGCGCTAACGCTACGCACCTGTTTTCTTCGTGACTCCACAGGTTCGGTAGAAAAGAAAAAACATCACTGCTGCTTCGGTTTAATTGGGGTTGTTTTCCTGAACCTTCCACGACTCTTCAGACCATGAGGGTGAAGTTATAATCCGTCCATTCGTCCACTGAAACATGAAAAAGTAGCTTCGCGTCGTTTGTTTGTTTGTTTTCTTCCATCGCGCCCCCGGACCGAGGCGCCGAAGATGGACACCGGAAGTGACATAACACTCCGCGCGAAGAAAAAAACTCCTCGCGCGTATAGCGCGAATTCCCAAAAAAAAAAAATCTTATTACTTCTGTTTATCATTATCAAACGGATTTATTCATACTAGTCCCTGACGCTGCTGTAGGTAACAGGAGACATTTCCAGACATTTTTATTTGGATTAAAAAATAAACATTATTTTATTTGTGGAAGAACCAGCCGGGGGGGCGGGGTTTATCCGTTAAAATGATTAATCCTTGCATATGTGTAATCTACAGTTCACCATTGGTTTTGACAAGCCGCTGAATTCAGGTTTTCTGTTGCTCAACAAGCTCTTAAGAAAAATCCTGAAGATAAACAGAATTAACAGCCATGGCCATAAATTGGCATATTTGCGAAGCTGAAAGCATTTAGACAATATAAACAATCTTCTGTGTGGCTGGAAGGATTCAGCACTCTGCCACTCACTTCACTTCAGTGATGTGTTTTTAACGATAATGCAGGAAAAGGGCTGTTAACGTTATGATCGCCACTCTCATTGACATGCCGCGGTTTCTACATGACAGTGCAGATTGCTGCTGAATTTCCATTTTATTAACTAGACTATATGAACTGGTAAAAAATAAAAAATGTATTCCCGTCTGCATTGCATAACGCGTTATCCTCAATTCCTGCTTCTACATTTAAGACGCGTGATTAACAGACCGTCAGTGAACCAAAAGGATAAAGCTCAATTAAAAAATGAATAGTTTGGGCCTAAAGAGTTTTATCTTGTCTTTTTCACAGTACATTTGATCTTGTACTTTATGATGGTACCTTGGGTCGGTGTCTTAATCACAGCAGAGAACATCCCTCCGAAGTAACTTTGATGTTTACAGTGCTTCTGCCCCAGCGAACGTGATTGAGAGAATGATTCATACGGACCCTTTGTGGCAGGGATGAAGTCTCCCAACCAGAACTTTCTGGCCCTAATGAGGCCGGTCGCGCGGCTCACGAGTACAAGCGTCCTTGATCTCCAAACGCATCGCACTCCTGTGATCGTGCACATCAGAGCGCAGAGACACTCTGAAAGGAGCCGAAGCGCTGGAGCCAAGTCGCCTGCTTGATACGCTTTTTATGGCCGAGGTGAGGAGGTCATCGGGCGCGGCGGCTCGGGCGTTTTCGCTGCCTAATGCGCGATGTCATTTCATCAATATTCAATTTACATTTCTGATTTTGCTTCCAAACTGACACGCCAATGTTACCTTCGGTGTATGTAGCGGTTAGCTTCAACATCACAGCTTGACTTAGGGGGATAACAAGGGGGATTTTTCTGTCAGCGGGTTACAGTACATGTTGTTATGCAGAGTATCGTGCATTTATTCAGTAACAGTTGTTCTGCAGGAGCTCGAATGAGAACAGCATTTCTCTGCCTTGGATCCAGGCTTGTTAAGGCATCACTTTGTTAAACCGGAGAGCCAGCAGACATGCCCACAGCCCTGTGTGGCTGCTCGCCTGTAGCTTATTGAAGTACCTGACATCCTTTTGAAATCCAGCTCTAATTCTCATCTCCACGGCGCGGCGATGCAGCCGAACGCCCACGGAGGAACACCGAGTATTTACCTATAAAGGCTGGAAACCCAGTCTGGAGAAATCTGTTATTGCACAGATCGGGTCGAAGCCGACGGCTTTCACATAAGAGAAATAACTGTTTTAACGCGTTTTACAATAAGTTTCTGCAAGCTTCACCTTATTAAGTTCAGCAGAGCGCCGTGGAAACATTTGGATCTCAAAATAACCAATCATTGATGTGATTATATAAACTGTGATGAGACTAATGTTTTTCATTGCTTTTTAAATCTCAGAAGAAAAGGGCCGAATTGAAAATCAACAGATGCTGAACACTGTAATAAAGGCATGCATATAACTTCCTGCGCAGGTGAAATGACAGGGCAGAAAATAGACTTGTCAGGGTGAATGACACCTTATATTTCTGTGTAGAATTCACACCAAACAAGCACAGGAAATGAAGACAGAGTGCTTCTGTGCCTTTCATGTGAATTATACTTATTTTAGCCAGACACAAATTGAAGATCCAAGCATGTGCGATATAATAACGTCATTCTGAACCCTCAAATGTTCTTTTGCTAATTGATGCTGCAGCAAAATTAGATGAATTCGATCTCCCGCGCGGAAAGACAAAGCGAGCGGACGTTTATCTGTTTCTTGCAGCCTTCTCCACGTTGGTTGCTAATCCGGCACCGCAGCTTTTCAGCGACGCCACCGCAAAACCCCGCGCTCTGGGCGACGTCACAGTCACACAGCGCAACAGCGCCATCTATGGCGGCGCGCCAAATGGGCCCGGGGGGGTCGGCGGCGCGGTGATGTCTTGATTGGACCGCGCTCAGTTCCCCAATCATTACCATGCCAATGAAGAATGGTTTGTCCATATTAGTAAAATGAGTGTTTTTATGCCTGACAAAACCTAATGACATAGAGAGGTGCATGTAATGTGCTGGAACCCCATTATGTCTTGGCAACACATCTTAATAATCTCGGGACGTTGCCCCTCTCTTTGCAAAAAGGACGTTCACCCTCACCACCCTTTATATAAAAGGCTGCTATTAACCCCGGGATTACGGCGGCCGGCCGCTCTTTTTATGCCCGGACACAGCGTAGGAAATGTGAAACGCTGCGAGGAGATTGGAGGTAACTACAAGCAGTAATGGAGCATACAATTTTGCAATTTGCATGCTGTGATAGGTAGAGAGACGTTCACTTATTTTCAAGGTCACGGAGTACGTTGCTGAAATCTGGGTTACTGAACTTTAGAGTAATCGCGCGCGCGGGATAAGAAATTGCTTTCACACTCGTGCGCACAAAAAGGCAGTCGAACTATGCTCCCGACGGGGAGAGGTATTTTTAATTAAAGTAAAGTTATGTAATTAAAGTCAGAATAATAATACATTCTTTAATTATGAAGTTCACTCGCTAAGGTCTCACTGATTAGATGCCCAAATATGGATGAGATTAACAAGATGTGACATATAATGAAAAAAAAAAAAAAAAAAAAACAGGCACCGGAGCTGCTGCAACTCTATCAGGAAATATTCGTTCTCGGGGGGTTTATGTGGGCTTACGAGGATTTGAGTGGATACGACTCATTCAATTTTGGAAGCGTGTGAAATCCCTCTTCATGTAAATGAAACAATCAATATAAAATTAATAAACCTTCTAAAAGCACAGTTCTTAATGATTTCCTGAAATTCGGAGCGAAAGAACAGAATTTAAAATCCATATTAGCGGCATTGTCTGAAGCCCCTCCTCGCCAAAAAAAAAAATCCCTCAAATCCCGGTTTTGAAATCCAATTTGAGGCTTTAATCAGACGCCGCTCTGCCTCCATAACCTGGTAATCATCAGCGAAGAACAAAAAGCAATTATCAGCCGTTCGCACGCGCCCGCCTTTTTAAAAAATCGTTCGACATTGATTACATAAGGAAAAAATGGAAAATGCTTAGTTGATTCAACATCCTTCATTATCACATCGGTGGAAATCCAAATACCAAAAGGTCTCACGTGCATTTAAACGAACGATCGGGAGACGCTCGTCAATGCTCATCTGTCTCGCTGACCCCGCGTGGACGCTCAATTTTTAAGGCAATGGATGAAAGCAAAGGAGAAAAAAAAATAATATTGATAATAATTGGAGTATTGCACTTATAATGGAATGCCGGGGGGCCGCTGGGGGCAGAGTGTCGCCCACCTCTCGACAGCACAGAACAAATCCTTGACCGAGGAAAGGGCTCGCTTTAATTCAGCCCCATAACGGGCTGCAATCGCTTCCAGTGAGGGGAAAAGGGGAGTCCATTAGGCTGCAGCAGATGTATTTCTGCCGGGCCGGGAGACCCCGCCAAACTCTTGTTTATACGCACGCATTTTTTTTTTTTTTTTTTTTGCAGTTCCTATCAAATGACCTTCCCCCTCACACCGAGTCCATACGGCGCGGCGGCTTTTACAATCATATTCATGAGGCCTGCTTTATGGGACTCATAAGGCCACCTTCATCCAGGAGCATAATATGTTTGTGTGAGGGATATAAAGCACATAATGTGCAGTAAAATATGTCCTTTAATGAACTTTATAGGAAGATTGAAGCGTCCACGCCGCTGTAAGTACGGGCCACATAAAAAAAAAATGGCTAATGGCGACTTCCTGCACAACCGCTAATAAGGAAAGTGCCCGGTCTGGTCTTCACCTCCGTGCTGCTTTCCATTTGAGAGATTCTGAATCCAAACACACGCACGTCAAGCTCCCATTAATTATTTGCCCGGAGCGAGGTGCTTTAAAAGGCGGCGCGGGTTCAGCGGCGGAGTTTTCTGGCTCCCGCCGCCGGTCTACGCTCAAGGTTTTGTAAAAAAAATCAGGACGAACCGCCTCATAATTCCAGCTGCTGTAAGAAAGCAGCGCCGTCTTCAGCTCGATCTGCGGCGATCTCGTCACGTCGAACCCGCCGAAATCTGTTGTGCGCCGGCGAATGATGGATGATAGCGGTGAAGGAGCTGAGAGGACCGGCGGACAGGGCAGACCCTTACACCTGAGCGGCCAGGGATGGCTCGGCCACATGCTGCTCGCATCATTACGCAGCCTCGGCCCAGACCTCTGGTGCTGGCCTGATTGATGGGCTCCGCCGGGCCAAACGGCCCAATGGAGGCGTCCCATCCAGACCGCAGCCCGGCCCATCCATCTTGAGTCCCGAGCAGAGAGTCGCGTTACTGTACGTCTTGTCTGCGGGGCCGGGCCGCTCAGCCTCAATCCCATTCCCTGATTAAATGGGCCGCCGCACGCCGAGAGGACAGGATTCGATATTGCATGTTAAATGGCCAGCGACAAACCAGGAAGTGAATGCAACGCAGCGTGAATAAAACACAAAGCGTTTCCCGTGATGGATGCACGCGCCGCGCAGTTTGCGGTGGGTACACGTTCGTGGGGAATCTCGGAGATTTGGAAAAACAAGTAATTAAAATGATCATCGTGTTGGACAGGTGCATAATGACAAACAGCAACAAAAAGACAGTTTATCAAATCCGGGATTAAACATAAACTGAACTTAATCCTCTTTGTTCTGCAGCTCCAGATAGAAATGAGATTCCTGCGTTCGTCGGAATCGTGACATTTCTCCATCGAGCAAAGTTTGCGTTGCTGTTTTTGCAAAAAAGAAACGATGAAGATTTGAGTCCTATCAGCACTTGATAATATCCGTCTCGCCCTCATCTCTTACTGCAGGTGGGGGGTGGGGGTGGTGGATGAATTGCCCGCTGACAGCCTTTCCCTCAAATTACCCTAAATGACATCTTCCACATTTCTCACAGCGCATCGACACGCAGCCGGTGAGATCATTTCGAATACATGACAATTACTGACATGTCATTCGTCCGTCCACCGGGAGGGAGCGGCTGTAATAAATGAATCCCCCCCCCATCTGCAGCCAGATGCAGCGACCAGATGCACACAGCTTGTCTGCTACCTTGCCGCTTCAATAACTCTCATTACGGTAATTGTTGCTTAATGTTTTCATAATCTGCTGCTTACAGGAAACTGTTTTCCTTCCTCTAATACCGCAGACATTTCCCCGCGGTCCTATTCTCAACACTATCTTTTAAAAAAGAAATTAATTCTTTCTTTCTTTCCGTCTTCTTTTTTTTTCCGTGCCAATAATGGATCGGGAGACGTCCCAGCTGGCCTCCTCCTCCTCCTCCTCCTCCTCCTCCTCCTCCTCCTCTCTCTCCCCCCCCTCCCGCCCGATCTGAGAAAGTCCTGTGCAGAAGTGCCGCAGGTTGGAATGAGCGTCGGAGAAAAGGCCAACGGACTCCACTCCGATTTAATGAGTCGCTCGCGTGCCAAGCTGGCGCCGGCTCCCGGCATCTGGCACCGGGCTCGGCCGGCGCGTTCGCCCGAGTTTACTTACATTTCACCTCTGATGTTGCTCAGGATGAGCGATCGCCTGCTCGGCCCGTCCCCGACGCTGCTCACGAAGCCCGGGCTGAAGTATCGGGTTTGAGCGATCGTTTCAACATCACTAGTGAAGAGATGAACTCTATTAAAGCCTGCAAATGGGGCCCAAAAAAAAAAAAAAAAAAGTTTTATTTTCACATGAAGATTTGTGTTCACCCCGGAGGGTTAATTAATGTGCAATTACTGTTAAAAACCCTCTTTTGCAGCGAGCTGACATGATTACCCACTCATCACCTTCATAATCTGTGAGCGGAGAGCGGAGTGGCTGACGCGCAGGGGGAACGGTAATTTAACGTCTTGATATAAACTCGCCCTCGATTTAAAATTCAAATAAAGGCGCCTGGAATACCTGCCGCCGCCAGCCCGACATCACATCTGCCGTTACCGCGGCAAAGGTGAGATTTAAATTAACCGAACTGTCAAGGTCGGTGACGGCGGATCACGGAGAACCCGTCTACTTCCTGGTTGACGTGCCGCAGTTCAGCTGGAGGGCGGCGGTGAGGTGGCGTAAATAATCACCTACACGTTTTATTTTAGCGTTTGCAGCTACTGGAACGTAAAAAAAAAAAGCGCGATCATTTCGCCGCTCGTACAGCGGAGGTGGTTTTTGTGCGTGAGCTTCTAGCGTGCGGCTAACGCATGCTGATGGGTTGTGCGTTTGTGTATTTGCTGAGACGGAGACCCCCCCCCCCCCGAGTCCATCATCGGCGGTAACGGCGGCCGAGCGGATCAGTTGTTCCTCGCTAATTACCTCACATGTGCATCCTGCCTGCCCGTGACATTTAGCGAGCGCGCCGTCGGTAAGTCACGGGGTTGGATCGAGATGCCATTAGGTGATAAGGTTCATTTATCGCGGGGGGCTCTCATCAGCACATTTTCCCGCCTCGAGGCGTAAAACACAATCCGCGCTGATTAGCATCGCCCCCCCACCTCATAATAGCCCCGGTCTGAAGGTGAACCTTCCCATGGCGATCTTTGCTCCCCGCGGAAAGATCGCGGCGCCGTTTTTCTGACGACTATCTCCGTGCCCTGAGCTGGAGATGGTGGTGGTGGTGGTGTGGGGGGGTGTGGTGGTGGTGGGGGGTGGGTGGGGGCGCTTTGCATTCACGCGTCGACGTGCGGTCCCCCCCCTGTAATTGAATTGTTAAGTAGCGGCGTGTCCTTCATACTTATAGTTTGCATCTCCGTGTAATGTTGCTGTCGAGGTTTGTTAATTGATATAAAGACAAATTGAGCTGAAGTGTTTCCACGGTAATTGAAACGCCCCAGTCGCCTTTTTCTCGCCCTTGAGAACAAACGCCGGAGAGAAAAAAAAAAAAAATGGCTGTCAGTTTGTTTTCACCTCCGCTGACAGGCTTCCTGTATCTGCAGCCGCGACAACGAATTTCAAAGCACAAATATGCCCCTTTTCTTTTTTTTCTACACTTAATATCCACTCGATCCGTTGCGAGCGGCGGTGACACAGTCTCTAATAATGAAGTTGATTATGTAAGAGAAAACCACCTCCAGCGGTTGTTAGTGGATGTAACGGTCGGGACAGCTAATTAGTTGGGTTGGTTGTCTTTGATTTATACGGTGTTTCCTATCACTCCTTAATCAGCTGAAAGCAACGATCCACGCGCACACCAACCCCCCGTTTAATTACAAAAGCCCCGCCATCGTGACAGAAATGCCAACATGGAGGGGGGGGGTCGGGTTTAAGACCCGCGTGAAGATTGTCGTATTTTTCTACCGCGATAAATCTGATAATTGAGATGTAATTAGACGCGTCGCATTGTTGAACGCAGAGCGCAAACGAGCGTCGCGTCGATCGAAAAGAGCCGCAACGTGAAACCGAAGAGGCCGAGGATCCTCGCCGTGTCGTCACCTCTCCGGAAAACACATGGACGCCGAATCAAGTAAAAGTTTCTTTTCTCCCTGCAGCTTCTGTAACTGGAAGTCACGGCGTGAACCTGAACTCATCGCTGGATTATAATGAAGCACAACCAGTTAAAAACACAGTGAAATGTGTGTGTGACGTTCGTGCTGCGTGGGATCTAAACCGAAACAGAAAATGAATGAAGAACTGCGGCCCCGAGGCTGTTACACTGCGCCGAGGGTAACACACACACACACACACACACACACACACCGCACGCCGTGTAAACACACCTGTGTGATGTAACGCAACGCAATACGTGCGGCGTCACCAGCAAGCGTGTGAATCCACGGGTGGATCCCTGCTGCGCTCCTCCAGCTGTTACACAGTCAGGACTGCGGCATCCCAACCTTTTCAAACGCACAATTATCCCGGGTTGTTTTTTTTTTTTTTTTGCCTATAAGATAATTAGTTTATGGATGATGGCTGCACACACACACACACACACACAATAAACAACAACTTTACCCTTGGTGAGCGGGGACGGCTTCGTCTCCTGGGAATGAACAGATTTGTTTTCCAGACGCTGTAACCATGGTGACATCATCATCACCATCATGCCAAAGCATCTCTGATTCCCCGCAGCGGGGGAAGCAGCGGCGCATGCGGAGAGCAGCCGACCGTGAGTCCTGCCGCCGCCGCCGCCGCCACCCAAGGGCACCTCTGACCGGAGGACGGCGAAGAAGAGGAGGAGGAGGAGGAGGAGCACGTGCACGAGCACGCTGTGCGTTTCCTGCGACTGATCGCACAACAAAAGGACGTTTAGCTGTGAAAACACAAAAACGCAAACGTGGAGCTTTGATGCCGCCGCCGCCGAATCAAAGAACTTTAGTTAAAACATGACGCTCAGCCGTCACAGAGAGACAAATCCCTCCTTGATCCGGACCGCGGTGCGTTGCAGCTACAGGGCCTGTGTGTGTGTGTGTGTGTGTGTGTGTGTGTGTGTTGTTGTTTTTTTGGGGGGGGCTGCATTTACATTACAAGACCATGCAAACAACACGCCGACTGAAGCCACTTCTCAGGGGGGAAAGAGGGACAGTTATGATCCTCGCACAATACGAGACGACACAAACCCATAAGATCTAATAAAAGAACAGTCACCCAGGGTGCCCCCCCCCGTCCCGGCACCGCCCCAACCCCCCACCCCCACCCCCCCGTTTAAAGCTGCGTTCAGAGCCCGCTCCCTTGATCATTCATTTTCATCCTGCGAGTTGATGAAGCGTTATTTGTTCACGCTATTATTAGTTCCAGTTTCATCACTAACTCCAAAGCTATTTCATGATAATCTCTGCGATGACACTGAGAAGATATTGCACAGTGTGCTGCCCCCCTCCACCCCCCTCCACCCCCTCCACCACGGGCGAAGCAGTGCCAATGCATTGCGGTGCAGCTAATATTCCAGCCCGCACAGCCCGGGGTACGGCTGGGGGATTACGGCTGGGGGATTACGGCTGGGAGATTACGGCGGGAGACGCGTGGCTCATTAAGTCGTAATGTCACAGGCGTCTGAAGTGGACGTGTCCACCTCTGATGTCGTCCTCACCTGTCGCCGCGGCGGGTCTGTGAGCGAACGCTAATGGCGCGTTACCGCCGCTTCAATCTGTGCGACAAAGGCGCCTTTTTCCTCCTTTCTGGGAATATGCGGCGGGAATTTATAAGGAGTCAATTTCCATCAGCCGTCCCAATTAAGATGAGCTTAAGATTCGTGTGTATTAATTACTAAGGGAAACAAAAGAAAAGGCCTCGAGTGCCGCTCTGTTATCACGGCCCGATTGTCACCGGCGCCGTTCACGATAACACAACGGCGCAGTGACATTTTCCAGAACTTAGCTCGGGCCCAAAAAAAACCAGGAGTCTCGTGCAGAAGAGCGGAGAAGAACGTTCACGACACCTGTGAGCGCGTCAGGTGAGCGATGTCAACAACTCCACCAATTCACGTTAAAGCCTCGAATCCAACGTGTGAATGTGTCTCTTATATCCAGCGAGCGGCGAAACCTAAAGCGACTCACGTCAGGTTCAGGTGTTATTCACGCGACCCCCCCGCCCCTCCACACACACACACACACACACACACACACACACAGAGGTGGCACACAAGCCGCTAATTACCCTGACGTAAACTCTGTAATTGCTTTTTCTTGGCTGAGTAAAAAAAAAAAAATAGCGGTCGCGGCGCAGGGCAACAAAAATCTAACGTTCCCGCCCCCGACCGCATCGTGAAATTTATTTTTAGCTCCAATTACGACTCGCACGTTATTTCCCCAGATTTGTGTCGGTAAACAGTCAGAGGGTGTGTGAACATCACGTCTCGCTGGTTTGTGGAAGGAGACGCAGAAGAAAAACGAGAGTTCGCGTGATGATTCGCGCAATCTCCTCAAAAACCGAGGGGCAGCGCGACCAACATCACGAAGTTATTCTACAATAAAATGCCACAGGTGCGAATTGAAAAGGATTTTTTCGAGCGGACGAAACCATCTTACTTTGTGACTTCTTGGACAAAACTCGGGTTAAAAAAGGCCCAGAAGGTCCTGGGTGGAACATCCGGTTGTTCCCGCTCATTATCCAAAGACGGATCTCGCTCTACGGCGTCAACGTGTCCGTCAGTTCGCCCTTGTGGCAGACGGCGCCGTCCTGCCCTTCGCCCAGTGCATGCTGGGAAGGCTCCGGGCCGGCCCGGACCGGACCGCCGCATGAATACGCATGAAGCCCGGTCGGGCTCGGTCCCTCTTTACCCTCAGACAAACAGTTTGTTTCCGCCGACGGACGGGCCGAGCCGAATTCATTTGTGCGTCCCGAGGCTCCGCGTTCCATATTTGTGTTATATTTGTGCAAACACGCGGCGGCGGTCCACTGTTTTACAATCAATACAGAGTCCCAGAGAAATTAATTAATAAGGTCAGAGCCGGGGTTGCTGTGAGTTCAGCCTTACCTGAGCAGAATTAAGTGGCGGAGGCGAGTCGCAGCTATAGACGGAGGTGCCGCAGTCCCACGTAAACGCGGGCGGAGCTGGAAAATCTCCGTCAGTTTTTAGCTCATTGATGAGTCGCCTGTTCAGAAACAAACGAGGAAATATTGACACTCGTTCTTAGAAAACTTGCTGAAATGTGAAGAATCGTGCAGATTTTTTTTTAACAGCAATGACGTTGAGGCTTAACTGTTATAAAGATGATTGTTTGTTTTTTTTTATTCTGCAAACACGAGGCCGGACCCCAGACGCAGACAGGAAGGTGCAGTGAATTTAATTATGGAAAACAACAGCGTCCGGAAAAAGTGAAGCAAAGGCCACAAACTCACCGAGGAAACCGGGTAACGATGATCACAAACAGGAAGTGATGTCATCACGCGCAGAGTCCGGGCTTCGTCTTCCCTCCTCGTCCTCGTCGTCGTCGTCGGAGAAACGGCCGCTGACCTTCTCGCCGTTTCCACGATCATAATGCGACGTGAAAAGGTCGCAGAGGACCGCGTTCATACTAATGGTATTTGTCCTGACTGATAGGATCGGACCTGCGCTTACACACACACACACACACACACACACAGCTGTCCCGTGAATATTTAATGTGAAAAGATTATCTTTCCCCTGAAACGAGCCGCAGATCATGCACATAAAAAGTCGTAGGTGTCCGCGATGAGGTCATCTTTTACGGCAACTGTTAATTCCTTGTTTGCCAACATTTCGCCCGGATCCCGCAGGAAGGGCCTCGGCTGAACCCGCATCGACTCGCCGTCATTTGTATGCAAGATGTGCGCGTTAACGTCGCCAGAGCGCATTAATGCGCCCTCGTGTTGACGATGGGCCGCCGTCGGGTCCGGATTTTATTCGACGGCGCGCTCGACAGATTTACTGGTTTTGGATGAAGGTTTATCGACAAGTCGGCGATCCCGTCGCCGTGCGCGCAAATAAACGTCCGCTCTGTTCGGCCGGCGACGTTTAGCTGGAATTTGAGCGGTCGGGCGGTTTTTTTTACGACAACAACCTGGGATCAGATCTGAGTTGTGCTCAGCATCTTGTCAGTTTCCTGTAATACTCTGAATAACGAGGCTGTATATTTACTCCTCTGATGTTTATAAAAGTTTTCGGTGGCTGATCTCAGACCTGTCGGCGCAGACTAACAGCAGAGTTTGATTTCCTGCGCTCGTGCGTCGTGACAGCCGTGATGTTTCAGCGCAAAGGGCGGCGAAGAAAAATGCGTCAAAATATTGAAGCATCGCGAAGCTCAAAACGATCCGAAATTTGAGGGCGGGCGAGTAAATGCGGCTCGTGAGAGCGCGAGCGCTGCAGGTGAAACAGCTGCTGGTCATTTGTCTTCCATGTGGTCAATGAACCAGCGCCCGGTGCAGCTGCCTGAGAGGATTTCACACTATTACACACATCTGCCGCCGAGACTCACACCTCGTGAACCCGCTGCACGCAACAGCCCTGATACCTGCGCGCCCTCCTCCAGACGGCGCGCGCAGATGTTAAATGTCTGTTGGAAATAAAAACACACACCTGGCGGGAAAACGCGGCGCGCGCCGAGTGAAGCGCGTCTTTCCGACGTGTAATTGTGTTGTCGGAAAAACCCGTAATAATTATTGACGTCGCCGGGGAGAAAAAAAAAGGCTGTCAGTTATTTGGAAAGCCTGGAATTATTTTTCTCACGAAGCCTCGTGAAAGGAGAAAGAAAAAAACTCGACCGGCCTATATGGATTTTTTTTTTTTTTTTTTTTTTAGCCCCATGAAATACGGCGCAATCAGTCCACGCAGACGCGTCTCCTGGGACGAAGATGCTAATGGTCCCTTCATCTGCATACATTAGCATATCACAAAAACGAACAAGGACACGAGGAGACACGGCGTCTTTATGACTTCATCGCTTTGACTCGGACTGCGCGGAGACGGCGAGAGGCAGAGAGAAACTGCGTTGTGCTGATGAAACTAAAATCTTTGCACCGGACAGTCGTGAAACTTAAATTTTCGTTGTTAAATTTCAGGTTTAAGACGGAGCGGACGGAAAATATGGAAGTGGAGCAGTTTGTTGTGTTAATAACATGGGATTATATTTCCCATCATCGCTGGACTGTAAATGCGTCCGGCTGCGCCGACCTCACGTCTCCTCGGGGACGTAAACCTTGTTTTATCTCCTCGTCTCGTCGCGTACGGAGAAACGACGCCACGTTAAAGACGCTAAAACGTGGCGCGTCTTCCTACGCGTCACGTGATCTGAGATCCTTCCTGCTTTTATCTTTCCCCTCGATCTCGGACGCGCAGACGTTGGTCAAATCACCTGAACGAGCGAGAGGACGGGGCGATGATCGTTTCCGATGATCGTTCCCCCTTTGATCGAATATTTTTTCATTTGGAGCGTTTGTGAAGGAAGCTGCAGGAGACGCACGTCGTGTCTTCACAGACTTCCTGTCTCTTTTTATTTCAGCGAGCACATCTTGTTTACTTTGTGGGTTTTTTTTCTCGTCGGGGGGGAAGAAAGAAAAACTCGGAGCCTTTCAGCGGACACGACCCCAGATATAAATATATATATATATATTTGAAACTGCGTAATTGGGTCGACTCAGATGTAAAGTTGAACAAACGGAGCCGGGGGAGCAGAACAAACGACGGTCTGGACCGTGTGATGTTAGGTAACGGTCGGGCCGAGCGACCGGGCCGACCAGGATAATTAACTTCACCTTCTCCCGGCTCCGGGTCGGGCCGCTCTTTGTCGGTTCCGTGGACACGTAGGTGTGAGGTGAGTCGAACCTTTCTTTGTGTGTCTGCGAATGTGTTGTGTTGTGGTTCTGGAGGAACTGTGATTGGGTGAGGATGCTAAAACGTCTCAGGTGGAGGTCTGGACTGAGGAGAAGGAAGAATGGATGACTCAATCGATCGATGGATGCTAATGCTAATATCCCCGTCCGCTGCTCCACCTGCTTCACCTGCTCCACCTGCTCCACCTTTTGTACAAAGGTCAGTCAACTTTAATACGGCGTCTCTGTTTGAGTCCAGGAGTTTACATGCAGGAGGCAAAATCAATAACAAACAAACAAACATAAACTGCAAAATGCAAAAATGTGCAACGCAAAAAAAAACAACAAAAAACCGAACAACAAAAACAGAACAAACGCACAAAGACGTACATACACAAGGGAGGGAGGCTAACGAGTCGCAGGTGGAGTCAAATCAGGGCGGGGCCAACGATCACAAAGACAGGAAGTAACCTGGAGACACGTCAGGAGGTAACTACCAAAATAAAACAGGAAGTAGTAAGGACGGCGCACAAAGAAAAGTCCCACCAGCTTTCTACCACTTAACATCAGTCGACAGAATGACACACAGACGCACAAACCTCGTGCACCGGTGTCGCCGCGCTAATGTGTTACACCGAACCCATTTTCAAGGCTTGAGCGAGGCCGACCCTCGCTGCAGCAATGACAAAACCAAAATAGATGTCCCCTAGATTTTTTTCTGAAGATCGTCTGATATCAGCACATCCAGTGTCCTTCACCCCCCCCCCGCCCCGCCCTTCGCCCGCCCCCACCAATCCTCCCAGAGGAGACACTCCGCAATTACGAGGGGAGAAATCTGCAGCAGGTAATGGGATTTTCTCAGATTTTTTTCAGATTAAAACGCTTCTCGGGGGACGTGCGGGCGCAGGTACGGTACGACGGACGCGTCCCGCCCTCGACACGAGAGTCGACACCGCCCTTGAACGGTCACGTGACGCCGCGAGTCACGAGTCGGGACGTTCAGATGGAGAGATAATCGCAAAGGCGCGCCTCCGCCGGCCCCCGCGGGCCTCCGCCAGTTCTGACGACTCCACGCGAAGCAGCGTGGAGCGTGAGGTGACGGCGCCTGGAGCAGAATTCACGCACGAAAAAAAGGGAGAAGTGTTATCGCGCGGCGAGCAGCCGCGGACTCGGCAGGCGGTCCGAGTCCATCCCCTCGGCAGAGGAGTTACGCAACGAGCTCCTTCCTGGAGTCGAGCGGAAAGTGACAGCGAATGAAACGCGGGCTTTTGTTTTTTTTGTTTCGCTCCGGGCTTTTGGACAGAACCAGAAACGGACTTCCTATCAGACTCAAGAAGTGACAGCGGCACGGCTCGCTCACGGAGCGTCACGGCTAATTCTGCTAATTTTTCTATTGCCATTTAAAACGATTGTGCGGAGGCTGAGAGGATTAATGACACGAGCTGAGCTTGAAAAAAAACCAAATTTGTGGTTCTGGCTGCATTTCAAAATGCAAAAGAAGATGATGATTAACCGTGGAAATGTTTCTTTAAACGTTACCATCAGACTTTTTTTTTCTCACCCGTGTCACGGGACGACTCGTCGCCGCGACCCCCCCGAAATTCGCCGTAATGCGCCGAGACCGCGGACAAACGAAACAGACGCGTCGCGTTAAAAAAGAAACGTTAGTGTGAAACCGCAGCCTGTCCGGCAGGAATTGCGAAGCAGGAAAGAAATGAACGTTCCTCGCGCTTCAAAATGCAAAGTCGTCTCTGGTTTTTTCCACAGGAGGCCAAAGAGGTGGAGGGAAAAAAAGGGCTAATTAGCCTCCAGCCTCCATCAAACTCCACGCATCTGCCTGGAGCGTGGACTGTATGGAGATAATTGGAGGGTTATGGGAATACATAAATCCCGTCTGCACGTGTCTGGAGGATTTGGAAAAGGCTAATGACCGCGTTCCCCCGAGGTTCCTGCGAGGAGCGCGGCGCCCTGCGGCTTCGCCCGTCTGTGATATTCACGCAAAGTTTGGGAGATCCAGGATCCGCTCTGAAGTTCTGCGGGTTTCTCCTGCGGTTCTGGCCCAGGTAAAGCTCACCTGGCTGCCAGCTAGCAACGTTAGCGTGATGAAGACCTGGATTTACCTGCCAGAGACAGTGACGCCGACTGATGGCAGGGACTGACAGGATGTGTGTGTGTGTGTGTGGGGGGGGGTCATCGGTAAAAGTCGCCCCCCCCCGGTAGGACGAACCACGAGGAGGAAGCTCCGCGAATCAAACGCTCCTCGGCTAAAGACGGAAAACGGCGTTTTCGCCCAGGAAATGGCGGCGACGACCGACACACAGCTCAATTAACAGCACGAGGGGAGAGAGAGAAACTCTCCACCGTCGTCGGGCCCGTCCTCCGGATTTTAATACGACGCATTAAATTCGCTGTCGTGACATTTTTCATTCAGCTTCGCCTGCGCCGTTTTTTTTCCGCCGGCTCAGGTTTTACCCACCGAACCACGCCGAGCGGAGACGTCTTCCTTCAGGTCTTAACGGGAGCGAGCGCGGCCATTAAACGCCGTCATATTTATTTCATCTGCGCGAGAGCGGGAGAGAGGATGCGGGTACGAGCAGCGTCTGCCGCAGACGGCGGTGTTGACTTTAACGGAGCCGGGACTTTTGTCAGCCGCGCAGCTTGCGGTTGTTATCGCGCCGACACAAAAACACACAGATGTAAGCGAGCGTGCCCGCAACACCCCGAGGAGGAGGAGGAGGAGGAGGAGGAGGAGGAGGCGCATCGCGGCTGCTGTAAACGAACGGAGAGCGGCGGGACATATGGAAGAGAAACACACTGCGCCGCCGGGGGAGGGGGGCAGGACACACGGGGGGGATGCATTATTAATTTAAAGCTAATGTTTACTGATGCTAACGGCTGTCAGCGGGCGAGGCCTCGCAGACGTGCGGGGGTCCGGCAGCGGGACGTCCCGGAACGGCGGGAAACACCTTTTTAAAGAAATAACTTTCCTGAGGTCCAGGATGTAAAGTTCAGTTCGGCGCCGACGCATCTCGCCGATCGTCGGACACCGAAACGCAGGTGATGTAATCTCCGCGAGCAGATTTACGATAATCAGCAGATCCGCGGCTAATCTCGTCAAACCGAGCGTGAACCTGTTCTTAACGATTTTTTTTTTTTCCTCCCGCAAACCAATTAATTAAAAATAATGGCGCCGCCGTGCTTCAGCGACCCGCAGAGTTTTTCGCTCTCCACAAAACCCCCAAAAAAAAAAAAAACGAGCCGCAGAGGAGGCGGCGAACGTCAGCCGGCACCGAGCCACCGTTAACGAGACGGGCTGCGAAAAGGTCGGCGAGAGGTCGAGTGCGCACGCGTCCTCGATCTCCGGCGGGAAGCGGTTTTCCTCCGCGTTTCCCCCCCGCATTTGCATATAAAGCGCCTTTCGCCCGCGATAAGACGCGGCGCGTCGCCTGCAGGAATCTGGCTCTTGTTATTCGCCGGCACACGTCTTGTTAATCGCTTTGACAAACACGGCGTCTCCGCCGCGCCATAAATCAGAGCAGGATACAGTCGTGGCTCCATCAGCGCGGCCTAATCTGAATGTATCAGCCGCCGTCGGCCCGGGGACAGAAAATCCATGCGCCCTCTGCGCGGCTGCAGTTTGCTCGACTGCAGGTTGCCACATATTGTTTTTCCCCCGCGAGTGACATCAAGGGTGTGTGTGTGTGTGTGTGTGTGTGTGTGTGTGTGTGTGTGAGAGGTCGACCGACCCGTGAACGAAGGCGGCCGGTGGGAGGCGAACGAGAAGGAGAATCCCGGCAGACAAAGTGTGGCGTCGCATTACGCCGCGCTCGCCGTCGCCTAATCCATTTAAAGACGACGACGCTGACGGATTAAGAATCAGAGATTACAGGCGTTCTCTCCCCTCCAATTTATTTACTTCGGGACAGATTAATTTTATGGAACGACAAGCGAGGAACCGCTCGCTGCACACTGCTGCAGTTTCAAACACAATCTCATCCATCACACACAAGTGCCTCTCTGTCCGGATGGGAGTGGTGCGCGCCGCGTCTCCGGCGGGACGCCACTGCCCCCTGGTGGTGATGTGCGGGCGCCGCACCCGCCCCCAACGCGGGATTTACGCTCTGACGTTTTTATTTTTATTTATTTATTTATTTTTTTCCTGATTGAAAATTGAGGAA
Organism: Psettodes erumei; assembly: GCA_016785225.1. Classification (NCBI taxonomy): domain Eukaryota; kingdom Metazoa; phylum Chordata; class Actinopteri; order Pleuronectiformes; family Psettodidae; genus Psettodes; species Psettodes erumei. The sequence continues at coordinate 320,093 of JAFBJZ010000379.1, read as the reverse complement.
GGGAGTAAAAGTACAGGTCAATAAACCGTGCAAACAAATCGCCTCCTTTAACAGCAAGTCACGACACTTCACACACACACACACACACACACACCTGAGCTGCCAAGTGTGACTGTAAACAACGGCAGCTGCGCACACACATCTCAGTGTGTGTGTGTGTGTGTGTGTGTGTGTGTGCTTCGAGTCAACTCACGGGATGAAACATGTATGAAGGAAGTTTCACTTGAAATCACTCAATAAATAAAATAAATTTTTCTCGTTGAAGTCCTTCTCATACTGTGTGTGTCATGTGTGTGTGTGTGTGTGTGTGTGTGTGTGTGTGTGTGTGTGTGTGTGTGTTCTCACTGAATAAAACTTGATGTAAAGGCCTTAAAATGCAGATGCAGCCTCATACAATCGCTTCATTGACGCTCGGGCCAGGAGGAGGAGGAGGAGGAGGAGGTTTTCCTCCGAGTCGGGACATGAACGCTCCGACCAGCAGGGGGAGACAAACGCGTGTGGACCGTCAGGAGGAACCAACAGGTTCTCCGCAGGTTCTCCTCTGCTCCTGAGCAGGAACCAGAACATGTGGCGAGAACCCAGTTGATTCAGTTTAATGGTGTTTATTTACACGTTTACATGTGTTACAGTTTAATTCATTTCTAATTTTTAAATTTTTCTTTTTTAACTTGTGTGTGTGTGAGAAATTCAACCAGGAAATGTTGGAACAGTTTATATTTTAAAAAACAACTTAAAGTTTTAGCAGCGTTTGTGTTTGTGGACGGACTTGAACGCACACCAGTCTGTTTTTTATTTCCACACGCCGTCGACCTCGAACGTCTTTTACTTTTTGTTGCTGCTTCCCGTGAGACCGCGGCGAAAACACAACACGACTCAGCGGCGGCGTGAATAAAGACCAGCTTTATTTTTGTCCTCTCACAACGTTCACACGCATTTCAACAAGCGGTACAGTCGGACGTGGGCGGAGCACGCCGCGGCGTCGGAGCGGGACGCCTCATCCTGACGAACCGGACGTCACCTGAGAGCACCGACAGCTTTTCTCGAGTCCGGTTGTAAAATACTTCCCCGACGCTCCGACAAACATCAAACTCTACCGTTCGGACGTGTCCCGGCGGTCCGAGCGGCGCCGCCAACAGAACCGTCTCTCATAGAGAAGAATAACTCGCTCTGTTGTAGCCGCTGCCCAAGTCGTAGGCGAGCTGAGGCCCGGAGCAGTCCGCGAAGAAGCTGGGGAAGGCCAAAGTGCAGAGTGCGTTCTCCTCCGCGGGCCCGCCGCCGCCGCCGCCGCCGGCCTCGGAGTGGCAGTACAGCGGCGGCTGGGCCGGGCCCGCTCGCAGGTTCTCCCCGAGCTTCTTGGCGGGTCCGGAGCAGCCGGTCCAGGGCTCGGAGTAGAAGAGGCCGCCGATGACGTGGTGGTGAGCGTCATAGGCGGCGGGGTCGGGGCCCCCCAGCTCCGGCGGCGCCCGCAGGGGGGCGCTGTGGTACGGGTCCGGCTCGCCCACCATGTTGCTGTAGTCGGGCCCCAGCAGCTCGAAGAACTCGGCGGCCTCGGGATTGCCCCGCTCCAGGTCCTTCAGCGTCATCCCGGACGTGGAGCTGACCTTGGAGCAGTTGGCGGGCTCGGTGAAGAAGGAGGGCGGCAGGTTGCGGTGCCTCAGCGGGGGTTTCCTGGCCCGCTCGCCCCTCGCGTCCTTGGCGGGGCTGAAGAGCGCCGCCAGGCTCTTGCTCTGCAGGTTGGCCTGGACCCCGTCCCGCTTCGGCGGCGTTTTGTTCTGCGGCGGGCCGGGCTGAGCCGGGGGGGAGCCCTGCCTTTTGGCCGGGGGGGCTTCGGCGGCGCTCCCCGGCGCGATGATGCCGGTGCACCTCTTGATCTGCTTCTGCAGGTACTTCCGGTGGTTGACTTTCCGCTTGGACTTCACCGGCTTGTCCAGGGCCAGCTTGATGTTGCTGGAGGCCGAGTCGATGAAACTCAGCAGGTCCCTGGTGGTCTCTCTGTAGTCCTCGTCTCGTTCCGCCTCCCCGGGGAGGAGACCCGAGTCCAGACCCGAGTCCAGACCCCCGTCCAGACTTTTGTCCACGTCGTACTCCGTCTCCGAGCCGGGGAAGCAGAAGTTCATGAACTGAGGGTTCATGATCGCGGTCTGAACGGCCATCACTCTGCCGAGCCCGCCGGCTCCGCCCGGGTGCGTCGGGCGCTGCGATCCCGGGGAAAAACCGAGCGTCCCCTTCAGAGCATGATTCCCCGCGGCGAGGTCCCGGGGCTGCTCACGACGTTCCCCGCAAACATCCCAGAGCGCAAGTGACGGGCCCCGAGGAGAGCGAGGAGATCTTACGGTGGGGGGGGGGGGGGCAGGGGGGGGCGGACCAGTGATGTCAGGACATCAAAGAGGCGGGGCCAAGGGAGCGCAGGACTTAACTCTTTGCTTGTGCCCGACCACCTGCATCCGAGAGGGATTTGTCTCAAATTCCCTGCTGAGCTGGAGACAATAACCTCTGTCAGAGCCCCCCCATCAACCCACCCCCCCCCTCCAGTTTAACTGTTTGTGTGTGTTCTGAACCCAAAACACTCTGGTGAAACTGGAGGGCGTTACTGTAACGGTGAGAAAAAAAAAGCCGAAGCCGAAGTTTAAAAAAAACTTGATTAAAGTAAAAACATTTTGTTTTTTTGTTGTTTTACGCGATTTTAACAAAAATACTACAAAGTTAAACTTCTAAAACAACTTGTACAACATTTGTGTGTTGAGCTAAAATAAACAAAAATTTTTTTTTAAAAAGTCTTTACAGTAATTTCCCGTCTGTGGGAAAATGTCCGCGGCCAAACAGATGCCGCCGCCGCCGGGGCCGCTCTTCCCGACCGCTCCGCCCGCGTCTTAATCTGCTCATGGCGAAAGTTGATTTCTGGTGCGTTCCCAGGCCAGTGGGAATTTCGGCCCCGGCCTGACAACTATTATGGGCCGCCTTTGACATAAAGCCCCCCGGGCTCTAAATAGCCTCTATTCTGCGGCGGCCAGTGAAAGGGAGCTTTGTGCCAGAGATTCATTAAACTGCACCTCACAGCCCCTTCGTAAAACGCCTCTCAATAATGAACAGTCCATTTAACTGGAAAAGCTGCCGGAGCCGTCGAATTAAAGGCGAATAAAGCGCGGCTCGGGCCTCGGCGTGCCGGGGGGGCCTGAAGGAGTGCGAAACTTCCACGGGGGAACGACGTTTACGGGAAAGTCCCTCGGGCCGCGGCGGCGAAGCGTGTGCGTCCCCGAGGGGCGGAGGGGCCGGAGGGGGATCGTCTGAACACAGGGTTGAACTGTGTGTGTGTGTGTGTGTGTGTGTGTGTGTGTGTGTGTGTGTGGTGGTGGTGGTGGTGGGGGGGGGGTCCGAACATTCAGGACCAGAAGCCTCGGAACCTCATGGACCAGCTCCATGCGGGACAACCGGTCTTCCAACGCCTCCTGCTCGGACTCGTTTTGCAAGCGGGTGCAAATTTTTGGCAAAGTGACATCATCACAGTCGTGGCAGCCATGACACCCCCCCCCCCTTTCCAGTCAAGGGGCTTTGGCTTTTTGTGCTGGTGGGTCATTCACATCACAGAGCCTGACGCACAGATCCCGGAAACAAGTTTCTATTGTTGCATAAAGGCTGGGGGGTGTGTGTGTGTGTGTGTGTGTGTGTGTGTGTGTGTTTCTGTGGGGGGATGGGGGGGGCAGGTTTGGACTCTCAGGAGTGTGTGTGTGATTGTTTACACCCGTCTAACTGAGCAGCGATCATGTCAAACTGTGGACTGCATTTTCAAAAACTCGTTATGTTTTGGTAGTGGGGGGGGGGTGTGTCAGGCGTGTGTGTATGTGTGTGTGTGTGTGTGGGGAGGGGGGTTTAATTTGTAGAAAATCATTAGTAATTTCACTTAAGTACACACATCCATATTGTTGATGCATTGAAGAATTTCACTTATTCAGCAGCACCCAACACACTGGGGGGGTGATGTGACACCCACAGGCTTAATCTCTTCCTACTGGTGTGTGGTCCCCGTCTGGGGGGGTGGGGGTGTTCGGGGGGGGGGCAGGCGTTCGGGGTCGAGCGAATACCAATAACACCTTTGATTGATGGCCGGTGTCACAGCCTCCGAAAAGGCCGATGAAATTAATGACCCCTCGCAGTCCTGAGAAAAAGTTTAAGGAGGGCGTTTAGCGGTGAGTCCCCCCCCCACCCCCACCCGACACCCCAGCCCCCACATACCCCCCCACACACACACACACACACACACTCTTCAGCTCTTCCTTCTGAACTCCAGTCAAGCCTGCGACTAAATGTTGAGGAGTCAGCCTCCTGGTAGAAAATCTACCCACATACCAGAGCAGGACATGCCCCCCCCTACCCCCCCGTGCCCCTCCACCCCTCCACCCCCAACCCATTTCACCAAGTCATGTCACGTCAGGAGCCCCGGCCTTCAAAGAAGGGGGGGTGGGGGCCTCCATCCTTTCCCTCTTAACCCTCCATCAACCCTCCTCTGGAGCCCCAGGAGCCGGATTCATAATATTACTAGCGGGGGGGGGGGAGACCAGGGTCTTCCTTTAATGGCAGCCGGAGAATGAATGTGTGACGAGGGGCGGGGGGGCGGTGGGGGGTGGGGGTCCCCACAGGTTGGTCCGCAGGGGTGAGGTCAGCGGGCGTAGCTTCAATAATCTCCCACCACTCACTTTATTGGCCTCCTCCGATTGGGTTTTTATTAAATCTGACTGGGGGGGTGTTGAGGAGTTGGGGGGCAACTTCAAAGCCTCCAGAACAGAACAATGTTACGTCCGTTTATGATTAAAGACACCAACATTTACAGAAACGAGTTTCTTCTCCTGAGATTTATTGAAAAAACAAAACTGTGGAGTTAAAGCTGAACCTGACACGTCCGGGACGTCCCGCCCTGCTGAGGGGGGGCAGGGGGTGCGTCACCGAGGCCCCGTCTCCGCCTGCTTGATCCACTCCCGGAAGTACTGCAGCTCCAGCGCCCGGGCGGCGCGGACCGAGGGGGGGTCGCGCTCGTTGCTGTAGCGCAGGTCCAGGTGGTGGGCGCCGTCGGGGATGGAGACGGCGACCAGAGACTCCGTCAGGTTCCGGGTCACGCCCCCGGCCGACCACGGGTCGAGCCCGCCGTTACTGAAACGCAACAGAGACACGGTGGGACGCTGAGGCCCGGGGCTGGGACGCTCGCGGGAAGGGAGGCGGCGTTTACCTGAAGATGATGTTGCTGTGCGAGGAGATGCCCCGCCCCCCGTAGACGGTGCCGGCCCAGTCAGGTCGGGGCCGCACGCCGAACATGGCGTAGCACTCGTCGGAGAACGCCTGGAAGTTCCACTCCTCCGGTTCGAACATGTCCTGGACGCCGTCCGTGCACATGGGCATCACCATCTCTGTGCAGGACTGGGGGGGGGGCACAACACGGGTTCAGACACACACACACACACACACACACTCACGACCCGACCCGGACCCACCTGATAGAACCAGCCCAGGAGGCCCAGGCTGCCGGTCGCCGTCTGCGACGTGTTCAGACAGGAAGTGGCGCCGGTGTAGTTGTAGTAGACCTTCGCCGCCTGGGAGACGCCGTGCAGCAGCTGCCGGGCCGACGCAGCAGAACCGAACCCGAGGTTCTGGCACGCCACCTTCCAGAGACGAGACACGAGCGGCTCCGTTTTCAGAACCCTTCTTCTTTTTTTTTTTTTTGCAAACTTTATTTATTAAAAATCAAAACCGTTTCATCTACGTTGGACCCGGTCGCTGCTTTTTGGTGACAGAATCTGCTGTTTCACCTCCACACTGCACACAGGTGTGCGCTTGTTTTCTGCCACAGGTGGTCAGGTGGTCAGGTGATCAGGACACGCCCCCCCGATTCATGTGTGGAAATGGAAACTTGATCTGCTGAAACTCAGGAGCGACGTGTGCAGAGTGTGAAGGACTTTCCAGCGCATGTCCAAGTTGTTTACAAGAGTGAAGATTGCTTTTTTTTTTGGTGTGTGTGTGTGTGTGTGTGTGTGTGTGTGTGTGTGTGGGGGGGGGGGGCCATAAAGTGTTTTTCCACATAAAAAGCAGTGGCGCCTGATTTGCATATGAAATTCCCTGGAATGGAGCGGGATTTACGGCTCCGGTGTCCCGGCAGGAGGGGGGAGGGGGGGTGACGGGGTGACGGGGGGGGGGGGTGACGACGAGCCGATTGGCCGGGATCGATCGATCGCTCCGACCGTAAATATTTGAGCTGTGGCTTTTGTTTGATTTCTGCTGCTGCGTGTTGTTATGGCTGCGGCGGCTGTTGTTGTGGACTCTTTGTGAGATGGTGGTGGGGGGGGGGGCTCTGTGGAGTCTGTTACCAAGGCTTTTGTGAGCGGGGGGGGTGGGGGGTGGGGGGGGTCGATGGATGAGGAGCGGCGCGGACGTGTCCAACCCAAGATTTACACCGTGAAGAAGAAGAAGAAGAAAAACGGTGCGATCGCTCCAAAGCATCTTCTCCTCACTTTTCAGATGGGATTAGCTTTATACATTCATCTCTGCCAACAGAGCCCCCCCACACACACACACACACACACACCCTCAATACCCCGGTCTCACACTCACTCACATAATCACATTAGCTTTGTCATTAAAAAGCCCCCCCCACCCTCCACCCCTGTCTAAACCGCTTACACCACCCGTGGGGGTCGCATACGTTAAAGGCGCAGAGCCAGAGAAACTCCAAATGACCATTTAGTGTTTGTTTGGTCTGAACCCGCTGCCCCTCCCCTCCCAATTTTGGTTGGGGGAGGGGGGGGGCACAATTCGACCAATCCCTCATGGCCGCTAACCCCCCCGCACCTGGACGGGCCAGCGGGGCAGCGGCTGCAGGAAGTTGGCCTCGTACGGGTAGTCCACCATCGCCAGGTTCACCCAGGTCTCCTGGAGCCAGCTCTTGAAGCCCGCGGCGTCCATCTTGGTTTGGAGCGGGGCGCACAGACTGAACTCCTCCGACAGCCACCGGAGACCGGACGCTTGGAGAGAGAGAGAGAGAGAGAGAGACGAAGACGAAATGTGGGGGGGTTCAGCTCCCAAATCCCACAATAATCCAGGTCTGAACTCATTAACGTTCACTCATCCAGCCAATTTAAGGAGCATTAAAAATGACAAAGCACGTGTACTGCTGGAGGGGGATTTCCTCTTACCTGGCAACCCACAGGAAGCAGCTCCCAGCTTCATCAAACTGCGGTGCTCGTCGATCACATTTAACAATAACTGATCTATTATTCCGAATAGTTAAAACTCACCGGTGGAGGAGACGTTATCGATCGCCTCCCACGACTTCCTGATGTTCGCCGCGCAGTTGCTGCCGCTCCGGGCGAAGTCCCGCGTCACGATCCTGTAGAAGTCGCCGCACGGCACCAGGCCCGGGAACTGCCATATGGGGGCGGAGGACGCCAGCGCCCTGAAACGCCGCAGGAACGCGTCCCGTCATTTTGTCCCGGCCCCCGGCGTGAGATCGGGCGGAGAACGGCGGGCGCTCACCCGACCACCACAGCGGGGTACTTCATCCTGAGCCAGGCGGACAGCATCCCGCCGTAGGATCCGCCCACCGCGATGACGGCGCTGCGCTCGGCTCCGGGCCGGGCGCCCTTCAGGTTCCGGATCAGCACGGCGAAGTCGGCCAGGGCCTGCTCCGAGGTCAGGAAGTTCAGGCGCTTGCTGTCCTGCAAGCGGAGGGGAACCTCAGACCGGACCCGCCCGAACACGACCCGCGCGCATTCAGACGCTTCCACTCACGCTGAACGAGTCGGGTCCGAACGGCAGCGATTCGCCGTAGTACCGATGCTCCGCGAACACCAACATGGCGCCCAGCTCCTCCGCCGCTTCCCACATGAAGCCCTGCGGAGGGAAACGGGTGTCGGATCAGACGGGGGGGGACGCGAACGCGACGGCGGCAGACGGGTCACTCACGGTGTTGTTGCAGAACCAGGCGATGTCGCCTTCATTGCCCGTGTAGAACAGAACCGGGCCGCCGGGCCGCTTCCAGTGTTGGTCGGCCACCAGGTACCTCTGCTTGAAGGTGCCGTCCTCCAGGAACCCAAAGTGATCGATCTGGGGAACAACAACACCAAGCGGTTCTGACGTGTCCTCAAACCGGGTCGTTCTGGTTCTGAAGACGGGGTCTCCTGAACAGAAAGTTCGGTGGTTCGGACTTCGCGACTCTGCCTCGGCGACGGACGATCGCCGTCGCCGACAGGAAGTCTGTCTCCTGGTGGGGCCCGGTCCGTCCGGTCCGGTCCACGGCACCAGCACCGAGGCCGGGCCCCGTGCCAGCTGGTGGGACGTGGGGGGGGTAATTAGCCCCAATTTGTATGAAAAAAAACACAAACGTTTTAGTTTCACTTCAGATGAGCTGCTTTCACGGGACCAGGGGGATTGTGGGATACGACTGTATCTCCTGGATCCTTTACGGGACAAAGGAAGAAGGAAACCAACACCCCCCCCCACCCACCCCCCACAAGTCGCCGAGTCGCCCAAACCCTTGAAACTGCCCCAACACTTCATACAAAATGCTTCTGTCCCCCCCCCCTCTCGTCCCTCCTCCGTCGACACAAAAGAGGCAACAATTTTATGAGCCAATGACAGCGAAAAGATTCGGGGGCCTCAATGTGTTCATTCACCCCACCTGCCCCCCCCGGGCACTTGGCAGGGCCTTTAAGTGCGGGGGGGCCCAGGGGACGCGTTAAAGGAGAAGTCTGGCAGCAGAACAAGTTTCGCTTCGTGTTTCCACTTTGTGAGTTTGTCGATTTAACGCGACACCAGAGGCTGATTTTTGAGATCAGCGAAAAACCTGCCGCTCTTCAAACCCACGACGACGACGACGACGACAAAAACACACAACAACAACAACAACGACGACGACGACGTCGTGAAGAAAAGTGAAGTGCTGCGCTCGCCCCCGCTCAGTATGCACCTCACACAACCTGTCACATTCGTTGTGTAACCGACAAAACATCCCCGGACGGGTGGCGCCCCCCCGTGGTCGCTGCAGGCTGAGCGCCGCGTGTGTCGTCCGGCGTGTGTGTGTGTGTGTGTGTGTGTGTGTGTGTGTGGAGGGGGGGCCCTGAGGGACGGGAGGATTTCCTCTGGACCGCTGCTGGGCCCACTGGGGTTCCTCCCCCCAGGCAAAAAAAAAAAAGCTGCGAGATGGAAATGTGGATCAGCGCCTCGTTTTAATGTGAAGAAGAAGAAGAAGAAGAAGAAGAAGAAGAAGAAGAAGAAGAGGTGGAGGAGGAGTGTGTCTTCTCGACTGACCAGAACCCCCCCCCCCCCCCCCATGAGAGCAGACGGTGGGCGTGAGAAGGGAGGAAACGCTCCTCATCTTCTTGTCAGCTCGGCTGATTGGGCAGGATGCGGTGGGCGGGACCAGGTGTGGAGCATTGTCCTCCAAACGTCCAAACAACTATCAGCGGCGTCTAAATATAACGCCGCTCGCTTCCTGTGTCTGCGCTCACTGCCGCCGCCGCCGCCATCGATCCACTCAGCTCATCAGAAAACGCTCCGCACGACGGAGAAGAAGAAGATCCTGCAACGTGTGCTTGAAATAACTCATCTGCAAATCACTGCAGCTCGAAAATATTAATATTTAATTAATACTATTTATATTTAATATGTATTTATTTAGTACACTTTCAAATAAATCCTCTCATTTTGACCTTTACATCTGCAAACGCACCAAACACAGACAAATACGCACAAACGTCCACATCTACACAAACGGTGAACGACTCGGTGACTCGATCCTGCGACTTCACGAGTCGCTGAAGGTGACGCTGCGTCGCCTCACGCGCTCAACACAACGCAATCTGATTCTCCAGCAAGTCACCACAGTAAATGGAGACCCCCACCACCACCACCACCCCCACCCCAAGGTGAAGCGACCCACCGGGCCCAGCGGAGGCTCTCAGGCAGCGGGCCAGCAGGGACGGTTTCCCCTTCACTACAGGAAGCCGGGAGGGAAACCACTATTGTGTGCAGACGCACAAACACACGAACAGCATTAATCACACTGAGCATATTAGAAAGAGCAAGTGGTGCAGATATGAACACAATGGAGCCAGTAATTAATACATTACTATTATATTACAGGAAGTAAGGCGGATTACAATATCCTGTTGTGAATATGACACCACGTTCATTGCATTTATTATATTATTTTTAATCTCACAACGTTTCAGGTCAAATCTGGGATTAAGTTTTTTTTCCTTTTCCTCTTTTTTTTAAACTTTTTTGTTTTGTTTTGTTTTGTTTAAACAGCAAATCAAAGTTTTAAAAGTGACGTGAAACGTGAAAGAGGAAGTAATTTAAAAAAAATACTTGTCACGTGATTTTAAAGACAAACGCGAGTTTAAACATTTAAAAAAAAAAAAAAAAAAAAGTTGAACTCACCTTCTGCTCAAAGTAAAACGTCTGGTAGCTGATGGGGGTCCCGCGGGAGGAGGGCGCCCCCCCCACCCGGGTGAAAAGTTGCGATCGGAGGGCGATCACGTGCAAACAGCCGAAGCACAGCGTCAGGACGCCGACGGCCGCGGCTCGGTCCAGCGCCTCGGTGCCGCCTCCGGTCCTCATCGCTGCTGCGCGGTCACTCACGGTCCACGAGCCTCAGCGCATGACAGAGAGGAGCCCCGTCCCATCACGGGGAGGAAGTGAGACCGTCATCTGTCAGGATGCGTCGGGACTACATTTCCCAGCAGCACGTGCGGGGTGACGTCACGGCGTCAGACAGAGAAAACAACCGGGTTCACGCCGACACCGAACTCCGAACTACTCTCGTGTAAACCGCGGCCTGCGCTCGGCGCAGCAAACCAGACGCTTCCCGCTACAAATGCACTCGCAAGGGATGACGGGAGTCGGAGTCCTGCGTGTGCAAGCAGCGACGTTATGTTAAAAATACGGCGGGAAAGGTTAGGATCATTCAGGGGCCTGAGACTGACCCAGGGCCCTGAGGGATTAATAATATTATCATAATAATGTTGCCCTATTTAGGCTTTTTGAAATAAAATGTAAATGTCATCTGTTACAATAAGTAAATTTAACATGGTTGTCATTTTCTATAACATTTTTCTTGAATTCTTTATCATATTGCCATTGTCACCCCTCTGTGTTATTGAGGAATGGTACAGTCCGATTCTCGCAGGCAAGCGGGACATGTGAAATGCGTATGCTCAGAGAATGATCAGCTGTTCAGTAACGTGAGTGTCACCGCTGTATGCAGATGTAGGCTACATTTAAATAGTGGATTAGCAGGACTGGTGATGAGGTGAAACTATGAAGTCTGGTTACCAAAAACGTAAAGAGAGGCAACAGAAAGCTGAGAGGGAGAAAAGGGCAGACAACTGGTGACTCAGTTTTTCCAAAAGAAAGGTTTGTAGGCTGTTAGCTGTTACTCACTGATAGCAGCAAGTAAAAATCTCCTACGGGGAACAAATATTTCACAGTTTGTAATGACAGGTGCAAATTTCTACTCAGAAACAAGATTATGAAAGTTAATATCATCGTATGCAATTCTCAGAGCAATAAATGGGAACTAAATGATTGTGCAACTGATTTCAGGGAAAGTGGGGTTTTTTAAGGGGTTTTTTTGCAACTTGATCAGACTTGGTAATCTCAAAAAACGTAGTGTGTGTGTAAACATATTGTTTCCATTAACTGATGCCCTCTGATGATCAGGAAGCTTTTTTGTCAGCTTTGCTGTATCTGTAACAAAATACCTGGTAGAGCTTTACACTTACGTAATACTGCTGGTGAACGTTGATGTTTAATGAAAACGGAGCCTAAAACCCAAATGGGAAAATTCTGCCATTTCACCATGAAAAGGACAAAATGGAGCCCTACTCAGATTCCTGGATGCATCAGGCAAAAAAATATTTTACATCCTGTTGCACTGAGGATTGTGTTCTCGACTAACTCCCTTGTAACATCTTTAAAAAAAGGCATGGGGCTAGAAATGACGGAACTAAGTGGCTTTATGCCGTCTTAGAGGGACGGAGGCATCGGGGCCGTTTGCCCTCTACAGTCAGTGGCTACTGAGTTACCACGGCCACAAGGCTGAGCTCTCTCTAATTGAGGCTGCAGCAGCTCAAGTAACTGATGGTTTTACCCTCGCCGGGCACCGGGGCAGTGTCATTGTTATCCAGCTTGTTCTGCTTGGCCTCTCGGATGAGTTCGCAGGCCAGGTCCAGGAAAAGCTTCTCCACGTTGTCGGACTCTTTGGCCGAGGTCTCCAGATACAGCATGCTCTGAGCCTCCGCAAAGTCTTCAGCCCTCTGCCTGAGAACCTCCCTCTTCTCTGCCAGATCGATTTTATTACCTGTACGACAAACACACGGAACAAAGCGAGAATGTGGCTTCCTGCGTCGCGGACTGTCTTTCTGAGCAGTGCCGGGTGGATGCAGAGAAGGAGGGTGGAGGTGGAGTGGCGTACGCGCACAGACGCTTTTTATTCCAGGAAAAAAACTGATATCAGCTCGGTACTTCACGCTCACATTTAAACGGGCTCTCAGAACCGGGCGGTACCACTAAAATGTGATGAACATGATGATGAGAGAGATGAGTCGGTCATTAGAAAGTTAAAGGGAAGTTTTCTCACCGACTAATATAGTCACCACTTGGTTGTTGGCATACTGCTCGATCTCCCTCAGCCACTCTGGAAGGCACCTGAAGGAGTCCTCACAGGTAATGTCGTATGTAAGAATGAGGGCGTTGGCACTGCGGTAATAACTCTGAGTAATGGAGCGAAATCTCTCCTGTCCAGCTGTGTCCCATATCTGCAGCTGGAAAACACAAACGCTCAAACTATTACAAAACATCAAGGCGCGTGTTTTTATATAAACTCTTATTTTTCATCTTTACTTTAATACCTTGACCTTCTCCCCTTTGATTTCCACAGTTTTAATCATGAAATCTACTCCGATAGTAGCCCCTTGTCCAGGTGGGAAAAGGCCCTAAAATTAGATTGTACAATATATTTTATTATGTGACACTGGAATACGGCGTGATACTCGTAAGAACCAACAAACACAAACCTGAGTAAAGCGCCGGACGAGACATGTCTTCCCCACTCCAGCATTTCCTATCAGAACTATTTTGAACAGGTAGTCATAATCTTCCATGCTCATGCTAAACTGTGAAAAAAAAAAAAAAGGGAAACAGGAAGGAGATGAGCGAATGCACTCACAGCATGAACGTGTTGTGTAACTGGACAGCAGTGTCAGGAGAGATGGGAACCGACATCTGGGCCTGAAAAACCTTCATCTCTCATGAGCAGAACATGGCCCGGTTCTGCTCTCTTTAATTATCTGACAAACAGACTGGTGGCGATCGAAAGCCTCGGTCAGACTCAGTCAAAGCCAAAGTCTCTTTCTCCAGCTGCAGTTTCAGAAGTTGAGATCAAATATGTTGATATGTATTTAACTTCTCCACTGGATTTTCCCCTTTTTAAAAAAAAAACAAACACATGAGCTCAGCTGCAGTTTTAAGGGGTCATGCATTCGTTTCCCCCTCTGGAGTTGACAATCTGCAAAAAAAACACAAAAAACAGAGGTGCAGCTGGTGTGTGTCTGTGTGCTGGGTCATACAACTCTGCAGAACCGACACCAGCACCGTGAATTGGGCCTAAACCTCAGTCTCTCATTGTGAAAATAAATGATAAGGCATCGAACAGCTCGCTTGCAGCCCCATGTGAATGTCCACCCCTCAACCTTCATACAATAAATCACATTTTACATGCATGCACACAAATGCAAATGTCTCCCGTGTCGCATTTTTCCTCCCTCGGTCTCAGTATTTTTGTTTCCATAACGCGACGCTTCTCTGCGACCCTCCTGATCTCATCGGAGTCAGCGTCACACTTCTCCCCGGCGAGGCGTCGCTATCCTCCGGGCTGAAGAGCCATTAGGGCGAAGCTAGCGACGGTAGCCACTAGCAGCTAGCGTGTGGCTCTAGCCATTTTGGTTCTATCTGCAGATGCGAGAGCAGGGGTGGAGGGGTGGGGTGGGGGATCAAAGTGGAATTCGAGGGTGGGAATAGTTTGCACTCACCAAAAAACACGGGGGGCGTCCCCGGACGTCTAACTACTTGATGTGCATAGGTCACCGCCTTAAACGGGGAAAGCCACCGCTGGGAAGGGCATAATTCCTCCGGCTGTGTATCCTCAGCAGCCTGTCTGAGTGAGGAGGAGGAGGAGGAGGAGGAGGAGGAGGAGGAGGAGGAGGAGGAGGGGGCTGCACTCAATGATGTCATCAGCTCACATGCAAAGTAACTCAGTACGTCTACTCAAGTACTGCGCATCAGTACTGCAATGCAAGTACTTCTACTCTGCTCTTAAACGCGTTCGTTTTATTCTCCCGGATCAACCGGGACTCACTCACTGCAGGGGGGGGGACGAGATAATCCCACACAAATAATCTCATAGATACTGGGATCATAATTTCTTGGGACTATAAATAAATATAAAATTATTATAATTTTAGCGGTAACATTAGTTGTGGTCAACACTTCCTGGTTTGATATTAACATGTTTTTGTTACGTGTATTTGATTTAACGACAAACGACATAATTTAATGAAAAAGCACCGCCCTTCCCCGCTTGAAGTTTTGGTCTTCTGGCGTTGGTTGCTAGGAAACAGAGCCTGCGGAACCGAAGCGCTGTCCGATGTTTTGGCCGGACGTCTCCTCGCGGTTGCACACCGTGTCCTTGACTGCTTCCTACGGGAGGTGATAGCAGCAGCAGCAGCAGCAGCGGGGAGGTCATCGGTTACTCTGATAGTGAATCAGAAGCGGGATTTGCTTCGCCATGGGGGTCACACCCGACGAGGCCAAGTCTCTCCCGCCGCCGGGGCTCGTCAACAGGAACTCGCTGTGGCTGGCCGGGGTCGGCTGGTTCACCGCGATGCTCCACAACGCCATCAACCACAGGCCGCCGCTCAAATCAGGTTAGTGTGCTAGTGCTAGGCTAGCTAGCTAGCTAGCTAGCTAGCTAGCTAGCTAGCTTCATCTAACTCCATTCAATCTGATAGTTACCCAGTTAGCCAGCTAACTAGCTTCATCTAATTCCATTCAACCTGATACCTACGCAGCTAGCCAGTTAGCTAGCGTCATCTAACGTCATTCAACCTGATAGCTACCCAGTTAGCCAGCTAGCTAGCGTCATCTAACCCCATTCAACCTGATAGCTACACAGCTAGCCAGCTCACTAGCTTCATATAATCCCGTTCAACCTGATAGCTACCCAGTTAGCCAGCTAGCTAGCGTCACCTAACTCTATTCAACCTCGCTACATCTAACTCCAAGGAAGAAAAAAAACCTGCCCGGACGCGTCAACACGTTATGACATTAATTACATTCTGCTACGTTATAGTAGCTGAGGAATCAGCGTTGTCTGCTCTGGTCTTACATATTAATGCATGGTTAATAAACAATAAACGCGACTTGTGTTTTGTTTACTTTTTACGCTAGTTTTGGACTGGGCCTAGGTTGCATGATTAAAAGGACCCAGTTTAAATTTTGTCAGGCTTGTTTCTGCTCATGCAAGCAGTCAGCACACGCCTCATGTTGGTGTGGTGCCGTGCCGTGCCGTGCCGTGCCGTGCCATGCTGCGTGCTGGAACCACATCGTCTTATTTCCCTCGTTTCAGGCGTCCATCGACAGATCCTGCTGACCACCATCGGTTGGTTCATCGGCTACCACGTCACAAAACATGAAAACTACACTTACGCCAGACTGGATCGAGATATGAAGGAGTACGTCAGACTGCACCCGGAGGAATTTGCAGCAAAAGGTCAGTGCATTTTTACACAAAGAGCAAAAGAACCAAACAACAACAACAACAACACACACTTGCTATATTTCACTGTCACCGAGCCGTCTCTCAAAAACACAGTTAATATCAGGGCATAAACTTTGTGCCATAACTTTAAAACACTGTGGCTCGTGTACGCGTGTGTGTAATAAAGTTGTTTCTGTTGGTTTTATTTTCCATCACCAGAGAAAAAGACCTTTGCGGAGATCGTGGAGCCTTTCTATCCCGTGCGCTAAGTGTGGACGCTCGGCGAGATGGAAGCGGGAGGAACGGTTCGCAGACCGCCGTCTGACCTCGTGGTCTTTTTGTGAGAGTTTTCTGTCATATATTGTGTCAAATACAACGATGTAAATAAAAAATACTTGAATTCAACATTCATCCGTCAGAATTTTTCCTCTTTAGTCAAAACAATAAGTATCATTCCACATCAGGTCGTGTGTTTGGGCAGAAATCAAACTCAGAATGCTGCTGTTTTCTTCCCGATCATTTACTCGATCAATATTGGAAACATACAAGGGGCTGTTGGAAATAAAGAGATGGAGATCGGTTCTGACATTGCACGTTTATTCCATATGCGTTAACTTAGAAACGTTGTTTGACTGAATGTAAACACAGACATTTGACATGTTGCGTGTTGCTGCTACATGTTCCACATTCAACACCTGATGCTTTGCTGTTTTCCTTAATTCGCTCCGACGATGTCCATGTATTTCTCTGTGAGGCTCTGAGTCTTCCCGATGAGGTCGCTCATGACCGAGAACAGTCCCGTCAGGTGGAAGCGGAACAGGACTTCGGGGTCCTCGTCCAGCAGCGGCTCCAGGGTCTTGTTGAGCGCCGCGCATCTCTTGTGGTCCTCGGCGGGAACCAGGCCGTTCTCCACCGTGGTCCTGATGGCCTTTGAGCATCAGGTAGTTTCCGTACAGGTCTCTGCGGGGCTCCTCGTCCGCCGCCTCGTCGGCGGGGACGTCCCGCAGCAGGCTCGGCAGGAGGACGGTCTCCTCCATGTCTCTGACGGCGGCGCCGTATCGCCTCAGAGCCAAGAGGAGGCTGCTCCTGTGGAATTTGGCCTCGGCGGACTGCATGCTCCCGAACCGGATCGGCTGCTCCCGTGTCGTGGTGGTGGTGGTGGTGGTGGAAGGCAGGAAGCGGCGTGCAGTGCGGCGCCGCGGGAGCAGACGCCGATGCCTTTATAGGGCGAGCGCGGGTGGGTCGACCGGGTCGCCGTGACGCAGCCGCATCGTCCGATACGCTGAGCAGAGCTTGGAGTGCTATGTGAAGTCAAACCCTTATCTGTGTTTGATTTCCACGACCTTCACTTTCTAGCGATGTCTGGTCAGCGCGCACCGCGGCGAACCCCTGCTCAAACATTAACCCCGCCGTGTGAGGGGGGGTGTAATGTTGACTCAGCATGAAAGATGAGCTGGGGGGGGGGGTAAACACTCTTACTGTTAAGTCAAGGACAGTGGGGTTTACATTTACAGGTTATTATCTTGAACAGGATGATGCAGCTGCAGAGAAGCTGGACAGTCCTGAATAAAACTAAAACAGACCCCCCACACACTGAAATGCACAGTTTTGTGATGTAAAAAAAATGAGATGCCTTTAATGTGACTTATATAATCTGCACGCTGCGGTTGAAAAAACAAACTGAAGCTGCGGTTTGGAGGGAGGTCCAGTTCTCTCTACTTGCGAACGCCTGTCGTGTCTGTTTATCTAAAAGTTGGAGGTTGTTCATTCGCCTCCTCCTGAAGCTTTATCACTTTTTTTTTTTTTTTTTTTTTTAAACATATCTTTATTGATTTTTGTATCTTTATCACTTTAACTGCGGGGCAAACTGTTTAACATGAGTCTGAATGTGAACACGAGCACGTCCTGGGTTAGAAGAGGGCGTGCACCTAAAAGACTGCAGTTTGATTTTCAGCTGAATTGTGCAGGTTATAAGTCACAGTAAAGGTGGAAAGAAGTTCTGAAACTATTATTATTATTATTAATAAATTGTTTACATCCACTGTAAAAAAAAACAAAAATGAGAGAAGCCAACAAACCAAAAGACAAATGATCCTATGATTATTCTAACATTTCCCAGTCCTCCATCACTTTACTAATCTAAAGATTCTGTTCAACATAGAAAAAAAGCTGCACAGAAGGAAAACATAATCCAGATTGTGGAGACATCAAAAAACTGTTGTATTCCTTCTGCTCCTGCATCTTAATCTGGCAGAGAGTTGAAGAAACATCCAGTAAACTAGTTTTTAGCTCTTTTAAAGAAAAACGTTGAAATGATTTGCAAGGCAACAATGAAACCTTAACCGCAGCAAAGTATTTGCAACATGACATTTCATGTGCATGATAACAAATATTTGGAATTATTGTTTGATCGTAACTTCAAATCAAAACGTGACTCCAGTGTTGAGCAGCAGACCAGGACTCGCACACACATTTTCAAATCAAAACGATTCATCCATCTTGCTTTGCACCTGAGGCATGATGGGAACTCACGTCTGTTAAAGTGTGTTAAACCTGAACAGAAACCGAAGAGTCGAATCTGTCGATGGATCGTTTCCCTTTTTTACCCCCCCCACCCCTTCAGTCAGTTCACTCAGTGCAGTCACCTCCACCCCCACCACCTCCACCTCCACCTCCACCTCCACACCAACCAGCGGCTCAGTTCATCTTCCTCTGACCTCTGACGATGATTTCCAGGACGTGGGTGAGATCCATCATCTTGCTGAGCATGTCCATGATGTCGGGATGGTCCTGGGCTCCGCTGATGAACTCCTCCAGCGTGAGCTCGCCTGAGGAAACAAACACACGGCTGAGCGACTCTCGCGGCCTCTTGTTGTTCTCAAGTGGTCGAATAAACCGTCAGACATTTCTCACCCTCCCCGTTGACGTCGATCTTCTCGTATATGAGAGTCACGATCTCCTCCGGGGGGACGTCGTAGCTCCTGGTGATGTCTTGAATCGCCTGCGGGAGACACTTCATGGTGAGATTATCCAGCTGGTTTAACTGGTGGGAAGTTTGGGATTATGGCAGGATGAAAAGGTGTCATGAAGTCTACAGGGTTATTTAGACAGTGAATTAGGTTATAGACCAGGTTGTATTTAGACCTGGGCTTAGATAAGAGCCCCCCCACCCCCGGATTATGGGTCCTGTCCACTTCAGTTCCAGTTAAAACCCGTTTCTCCTCTTTTCGCCGTAGAGCAGCTAAGCTTCATGATTCAGGGAACTGGGCCAAGTTCCCTGAAACGGACCTCAAATACCTTAAATATGGTCTCCAGCTCCTCCTTGTCAATCTTCCCGTTTCCGTCCTGATCGAACAGTTTGAAGTACCACTTCAGCTTCTGGTTTATTTCTCCTTTCAGCAGTAAACTGATTGCTGCGATATATTCCACGAAGTCGATGTAACCGTCCTGCAGGAGATGGAACAGATGTCACTCTGCTTGTACTGCCACAACAATAACATTTATTATTACAGTCTTTTTTAAAATCAGAATTTTGTCGTTTAGCACATAACCAAACAATGCAGGGGTTACGTGTGCATGTGACCTGTGATCCTTCATGAAGGACTCACAGAACCTCAGCTGATTATAAAATGACAAACATCTCCGTAATCTCTGATTTAATGAAGGTTTGACACCGTCTGAGATGTGGTCTGCGCGCTGGAACCTTCTCTTCTTACCCCGTCCATGTCGAAGGTGTAGAAGACCTGGTCCACGTAGCTGCTGGCCTCCTCCGTCATGCCGTTCATCTCCAGCATGGTCTTCAGCTCGAACAGCGTGATGAGGCCCGACGGAGACTCCCTCATGAACTTGGTGTACCAGTGGTGCATGTCCTCCTCCAGGATGTCGTCCAGGCTGGAGCAGTGGGAACCCATGGCTTCTCCAGCGGCGCGAGACGCGGGTCCGGGATCCTGCGGAGAGCCGGTGCCGGACAGGACGGCGTTGGCGCAGGTCTGGCTGGAGTGTCATGCAAAGACCGCCTTAATCTTTAAGACGCGGGGACGTCCAAAAGGAGAGATAACCCTTTAATGGGATAAGAGCACAAGTCTTCTGAGAACCCGGGGACACGGCATGTTTCACGAGGGGGGTGGGACCACGAAGGAAGTCCCCACCCCCCGGGTCTGAACTCCAGGACCTCCCGGAGCTGGAGGGACAAAACTGCGCTCAGTTTATTCTCCGTGTTTAATTCCTCTTTTCTGTTTCTACAGTTTTTGCCTCAGCTGCTCTTATTGTGAAATAATTAACCCACAACTGGCACTTGTTGTGTATTCTCACCTGCCGCGTCACATTTCTAATATTGCACCTAAACACATAAATAGTGCGGCCGCTCACGCAGGTGATCACAACACCTGACGAGTCGTCAGGATTGAGCCGCTTCACTAACATGAACTGACTACAGGATATTTCTGCACCACAGAAAACACATGTTGAGCCTCTTATGAAATATTACACACAAGTTAGTATTATCTAAGATATAGTCGCAATAAAATATAGTTATGTACTCTTTTTTAAAATTAATTATTTAAATTTTAATACAAGTATTAAAGACAACAAACTTTTCAAAGATATGACAATTAAAAGCTGTTAAATAATTAAAACAATTAAATAATATTGAATAATCTGTGTAGTATATAATCACGAGGCTAATCCCAGTTTGGTAATCTGTGTCAGTTCTCACACGTTTGAGATTAGATCTGCAGTAAAATCCTGCACTGATCTCAGGTCCGGGGAAGACCGCCTGTTGAACCAGCACCGCTGACCCACGGCTGACCTCGGGGCGGTTCCGCCTGACCCACCTCGGTGACTGCAGTCGGAACCGCCCGTGTTATCAAAGATCACGCTGCTGATTATAGTAACCGGCTTCACCGGATTAACGGCTCCAGGAATATCAGCGCGGAGACGCAGCATCAGGTCTATGGTCACGTGATCTCAGGTGTTTACGTGTCAGGAAACAGGAAACATGAGGAATGACGAACATCACACGTTTCTTTCTCGACGTGATTTAATTTAAACCACGACCCTCGGACGTTCTTACCGTAAAAATGAGATGATAAAAAATTAAATAAACTAAATTGGAATTAGCGTCAGGTGGACGACAGGTGGAGGTGGAGGTGGAGGTGACGCCTCCTCACAGGCGAGATCGGCGTAAATAAACAATAAACGGTGGGACAACCGCGGAGGATCAGAATCCCTCTGCACAAAACTTCATGCAAACATGTGACAGTGTTATTCAGAGATATAAATATTACAGTGGTTTCATCTCTGCCGACGCAGAATAATGGCACAGATGTGCAAATATAGACACAACACTTGACAAACGCTCCAGTGTCAAACTCCAGTGACAGTTAATAAGAATAATTCTGGCTCTGACATTTAGACCAACAGTCAGGGAACAGGAAAACACAATTACATTAAAAATACAGAAAGAAGAAAAACTGTAAACCCTGATTTGTGCCGCGCACACAATGACATCATCCTTATGACCTGCACACACACCCACACATACAGTGTGTGTGTGTGTGTGTGTGTGTGTGACTGTGGTTGAGACGTATGATACGCAGCGTGTTGACAAACCCGTGGGAAAATCACACACACACACACAGACGTCCTTTGCGACCAAATGGCACGTGGAGGTTTTAGTGTTGGGACGGCGTCTGAATCCAGAGACGCAGATCGTCCGTCCTCACGCCATGCGGAGGGACAGCGGGTCGACGTACGTGGACTCGGACCCGTCCGGGTCCTGGTCGTACAGGAACTGTCTGAACACGCTTGTAAACCACCTCCCTGCTCAGCGTGAACTTCCCCAGCTCATCCCGCTGCTCCTCCGGCACGACGAACGTCAGCCGGTACTCAGCCACCACCGACCCGTTCCTGCAGGGGGGAGTAGAGTCCTGAAACTCACCCCGCCCTGCACAAAGCAATGTGTGTGTGTGTGTGGGTGTGTGTGTGTGTGTGTGTGTGTGTGTGTGCGCTTGTTTACCGTAGAGCGTTTATCTCAGCCCGTCTGAAGTATCGACCCAGAGCAGGCGAGGATGTGTAGAGGTCGGCCAGCTGGGAGGCGAGAACATGCAGCGGAAGTCACAAACCGAGAGATCGCACACGGCGCCGCTTCGGGTCCGGTTCACGCACAAGAAACACACACACACACGGACCTTGTGCTGAAGGGCGGAGGCGACTTCCCGGCTCCCGTTGGAGGACGGGGTGAGGAGCTCCTCGGTGAAGACCAGGCGAGGCAGCCGGAAGCTCCCGTTGAAGAACAGAGGAACCCGAAACGTCGACGGGTCGAACTTCTCATCCGCGTCCTCGTGGATCGCTGCTCGGGGGCCGAAACACGGGTCAGCGCCTCGGAACCAGGAAATAAACCAAAACGGCTCGTTCTTTTAAAAGCGCGGACTTCACCTGAGCACACGGCCAGGGAGATGACGATGACGACGGCGACCAGGAGGAAAATGAAGACCAGGATCATCCACAGTTGGACCGGCCCGAACACGCGCTCCGTCAGCTCTCTCCGTATCCTGCAGGCGGCGCTGTTCTGGGAGCGGGACGCCCGATCCAGGCGGGGCGCGGCACGCGGCCCAAAGGAAATGTGAAACAATCCAAAGTTCCATGATGACAAATAAACACCGTCATCGTGGGGGTGGGTGGGAAATAAGTCACATGATAATAGATAAGTTACACTTCCTTTACCCCAAGTGTGTGTGTGTGTGTGTGTGTGTGTGTGTGTGTGTGTGTGTGTGTGTGTGTGTGTGTGTGTGTGTGTGTGTGTGTGTACCTCAGTGTATTTCTCAGCTCCTTCTTCCCGGCCACACAGGTCCTTCTTGTGGTCAGGGTCCTGCGGACACGTCAGACGTCACTTTCGGCGTCTCAGTGCGTTTGTGCGCTCGTGTCGTGACAAACACACTCACCTGTGCAGGTAACAGCCGCTCACCTGCAGCGTCACAGGGTCTGTGGGCCCCGTCCCCGTTACCTGCGCTCACCTGGGAACGCCCACACTGTTATTATCATGATGATGATGATGATGATGATGATCAACGCCACCAAGATACATGAACACAGAGCTACAGAGCTACACACACACACACACACACACACACACACACACACACATTCCCACTGTTGTATTTCACTTTTCTTCTTGTTGTTGTTGTTGTTTTTAACTGACGGACCGTGAACTCACCGCGTCGTAAACCGAACGTGAAGCTCCGTCGCTCCCGTTCCTCTTCAGGTCCCGCATCTCCATGCTGGTTCGGGTCTGAAAAGGTCCGAGTCGTGTCCGGACCCGGAAGCGTCTGTTGTTGTTTCTCTCAGTGACTTTTCAAGAGCGAAACCGCAGCGCCCGCGGGGAACGTGAGACGTCCCGGTTCAGGAAAAAATTAACCGGGCTCGGAAAAGTTTCTCCCCCCCGCGCGTTTAAAAAAAACGAGACCCGACGTCGGGTTCGACTTCCGCCACCGTGCGCGCGCTCCTCCACCCCGACAGGTAAGACGCCCCACAGGTTTCGGTGGCGCTGACGTCAGCAGGCGTCTTCAAGTGAAGAGAAGCAGGAGGGGTGGACGACGTCACGGACACTCACCACGTTGTGAAATCGTTAATGACGAAAGACGCGCGGGGAAAAAAAAACACGTTACTAAGAATTGAGACATGAAGGTGTTTGAAGCAGGCACCCCACGTGACGCGACGTGACGTGACGTGACCCCTCAGGTAAACTGTCGTGAGGACTTTATGATGATTAAATACCCACTCACGGCCGCGGGTTTCCATGGTAGAAATAAATTTATTTATTTTTTTTGAAATATACTTTTGTCGTGATGTCATGTTGTTTACACACAAACACACTTAAGAGAAGTTGTGTTACAGTGAAAACTACAGGGGACAGAAAGACGCTTCACCTTCATCCTGCAGCTGCCAGCAGAGGGCGACAGACACCTGAAGGCAACACACACACACACACACACACACACGCAGGTGTATCCTGATTGGATCTCAGCCTCAGGATGAAAAAACCGGACAGAGCTGCAGCAGAACACGTGACCAGAGGCAGGCGTGGTCAGATCACCTGCGCCGCGGCTCCTCAGGTGCGTCTGGAGTCGTTTCCTCGTTGACGAACGCACAGAATAAACTCTCACGCTCGCACAAAACGACACGCTGACCGACAGAGAGAGAATCAAGATGTTTTATGAGATCGTTCTGACGCGTGACGACTCAACAAAACACGGAGCACCAGGTTGTTCACGCTCCCGACCGCTCGAACGTCCCGATTTATCTGAAAAGTAAAAGGAGCGGAAGGACGATAAAGGATGTGACACCAGCCTGAGGCCACGTTTCTAACGTCAAATCTAACGGTGAAGCCGGCAGGCTGCGTTCAACGGCTCCGGACCCTCCGGCGTCCACGCACCTGTTGTACCTGCGGCCTGGGGAGGGCGACAGAGAGCCGGCAGCCGCTCTCTTAATAAAAGCGCTGAATAACTTATAGATGTGTGTAAATATATTTCAACATAAACATTCACAGTTCAGGCGTCTCCGCCCGCCCGCCTCCTGCCCCAGCATTGTCCTCCCTGTCCACCTCGGGACAGGGTTCTGAAGGTTCCTCCTCCAGAACCTCGGGACTCGGGGCGTCTCCCCGCCCCTCCTCCTCCTCCGGACCTCCCTCGCGGCCCTGGTCGCTCTTTGCCACCTCGTCCCCCGTCTCTTCGCAGTCCCCGTCTTCCGGTCGCTCCGGTTCGGCTTCCTCGAAAACCCGGTCCCCGTTTTCTGTGGGTCCGTGCGGTTCCGGCGGGGACTCCTCCCCGGCGGACCTCCTGTGCCGCCGCGTGGGGGGGCGCCTCTTGAAGGAGAGTCGAGCGCGGGTCTGTGGGGTGGTGGGGGGGGGGGAAGGTGAGTCGGCGTGAAAACCACGGAACTGGGTTTGATGGGAGGTTCTGGTACCGGTCCACGTCTCACCAGTGCATGCGTGAGAAGAAGCGCAACACGCTACCTGGTTAGTGAACCAGGCTAAGGGGATTAACGCAGCTTATCTGAGACCTGCTTAAACTCAAACAAACACGCCAGCGTGATGTCACAGCCCCGGCCGGCCAATAGCGTGAGAAACGCTTTTATGTGACGTTGGTGCTAAAAACCAAAACAAACGCCCCTCGCCGTCCTCCGCGGCGCTCACCTTGTTGATGCTGGGCAGCGGCGCGCCCTCGGGGGGGCTGTCGAAGCTGACGGGATCCTCCTCCTCGCCGGGGGGCGGGGCGGGGCTCGGGGGGCTGCGGGGCGCGGCGGGCGGCGGCGGCGCCGGCTGCAGCTTGGTCTCCGGGCTCTTGGGCGGCGGCAGCAGAGCGGCGGGCGACAGAGCGAGGTTGGCCTGCGGGGACGGGACGGGACACGGGACACTGTAATCTCTTGAGGACAGCGTGTCCTCATGGAAGTTAAGACACTGAACACGTAACACGCGTGAAGAGGAGATTAAATTATTTTTATTTTCCGAGCCGTACGACGGACGACGTGGCTCCGCCCTCCTGCCGTCCCGGGGCCGCGGCGAGTTGGAACCCGAGTTTGGACCCGTTGGGTTTGAAGGCGGGCGTCCTACCTGCACCGGGGAGAAGAGGAAGAGGGAGAAGCGGCAGCCCTTCTGTCCCATGGCTGCCCAGCGCGAACTAAGACGGAGCGACGGCGGCGAGCTCCAGCCTCAGCCGAGCCCCGCCCACATCCCATTACCCCGTTAATCTGAGCAGATTGTTCCCCCCTCCCCCTCCCCAGCTGCTCGTGCACCAGCGTGAAGTGAACAGCAGGTGGCAGTGACGCTTTAAAAACCTGCATCCTGCACACACACACACACCTGCAGCTTCTCGATGACGGGGGAACTCTTCATCTTGACTCTAAAGGGATTTGAGGAGACGACGGTTGCGTCGGATTCTTCTTCCTCCTCTTCGTCGTCGTCTCTCCGGCGCTGCAGCTTCAGGGAGCGCGGCGCTCTCCTTCGAAACTGCGGGACGAAAAAAAACGAGTTTACCGACTCGGCCCCGCGGTGATGGACGGACGGACGGACGGACGGACGAGCCGCGTTCCACGACGCTGACCTCGTCGCTCGAGGGCGGGGTCGGCAGAATGTGACCTTTGAGTCTCCCGGCCAGCTCGGCCACGGACGGCTTGGATGGAGAATCCTTCTGGGAAACAGAGAAGAACGAGAAGTCAACGGATCAAGTAAACAACAACAACAACAACAACAACAGTCAAACAAACGGGGGGGGGGGGCAGGTGTAAACTGATTTCTTTTGGTTTTACGTGAAGTCCAGCTCACAGTTACAGTATCAGCAGAAAACACACACACACACACACACACACACACACACACACTGCGGGGGAGCGTGTGAAGACAAAAACTGCATGTTTGTGCGTAACCTTTCACTTCCTCCTTCAAACCGCAGGAAGGGAGCCAATCAGGAAGGAGGAGGAGGAGCTGAGTTCAGCGTCCACAGCTGGTCAACATCACGCCGACCCGTCCGCCGTTATCACGTCTTGGCCCGTTTTACTTTCTCTCTCCCACTTATTCCCAAACTGCCCCCCCCCACACACACACACACACACACGCACACACACACACACACACACACACACACACACACACACACACACACACTGCCCTGTGATGATTAGCTCACTCCACACTATCTGCGGTGATAACTCGGCCCTGCGGCTGGAATGTTCCCGGGCCTTGAAGAAAAAAAAAAAAAAAAAAACTCCTCCAGCGTTCTGCAGGTTCTGCTGGTTCTGATCCGCCAACGGTCAGAACTGCGTTGCCGCTTTAACGATTTGCATGGCGGCGGCTCGCGTGGCCCCGCCCACCCTCTTTCATGCTGCACCTCATTTCCATCCTGCTTTTAATGAGGCCTCACGCTTCCTGGGCCCGTCTCGAGCCGCACACTTTAATCACCTTGTTTTTCTTCACCCGTTCTCCACATGACCTCACCACCCCTCCACCCAAAAACGTATGACGGCATGAGCGAGCCCCGGGTCCTAATCCCCGGCCCGGCCCCGTTTCCTGAGCTCGCTCTCTCTTCTCATCCGTGATAAACAGTAATCACCAGGGACCACCCACCCGCCGCGCCGCCGCTCTGCAGCCGCCGATTGTTTAACTCCTTCCTGTCCTTCAAAAAACAAAAGCACCAGCTCGGGGGAAGTCGCGTTCGCGGGAGGAGTCAGGATGCTGCTCCGCCAACTTTAATCCAGAGGAGATTTTTTTAATATATTCTCAACATTTAGCAGTTCTGCAAAAGTAAAAAAACAAAAACAAAACACAATCAGGGGTTTCAGATCCGATCACGCCGTCCCGGGAAAACAACATTCATGCAAACACCTGGACACGTTAGCGTCAAAACGTCTCAGGTCAAACACACAGATTAATTTGTGATGACGGAGTCGAACCGAGCCGGGACCCCGAGGAGCTCGGACACTGGGAAACTTCGGCTCGCTGCAGGGAAGCGCGGGGGGAAAACTCTATTTCTGGGGCTCCGGGCCTGGGAACCGGCACCAGAGCGGAGCAGAGAGCCCGGGTCAGCCCCCCCCCTCAGAGAGAGGATGTGACCACATCTGAAACACGCTGTAATCCAGCATACGGAGCAGCTTCGCCTCATGTGACTGAGGTTTTTTTCAGAAACGGGCCTGGGTCCACGCTTTAAAAAAAAAAAAAAAAAAAGGAACCAGCTATTTCAGAACTTCCTTCGGATTCTGTGTTTTTAAAATGAGTCAGTTCACACCGCGGACGCCTAAAGGTCCAGAACTGAAAGAACCGGGCCCGGTGGGGAGATACACGCTGGTCATACACACACACACACACACACACACACACACACACACAGATAACACTGTTGTGTATCAGCTGTGCGATCACATGATCCGATCGTCTGATCACAACGTGACGCTAACGTAGCACACGTTAGCAGCATGCTAATCGCTAAAACCAAAACCTCCAGGTGAACTGCAGCCAATCCCGGTACAGGGGCGTTAAGACAGGAAGCGGCAGGCTCTCTGTGATTGGCCGACACCTGCAGAGGACACGTAGCATCGTCTTCGTCCGCGGCGTGAGGACGGAGACACGAGTTCGGCTGCGTGACTGAGAGACAAACAGATCGCACAAAGATGCTGATTGTCGCTCGCCAGGATTCCCGTGTCCAGAGGCGTGTGTGTGTGTGTGTGTGTGTGTGTGTGTGTGTGTGTGTGGGGCGGGGGCACATGATATTGGACTCAGTTAATCCTGACATCATGATGAGAGCAGAGGCCGTGTAATCTACCTCGATGCCAATAAGAGATGACGAGGTCGGGCTCGGGATCTGGCCCGGTTCTGATGGTTCTGATTGGGCCTCGCACGGCTGTTCAGCCAGAACTCGCTCTGTCAGCTTCGGTCCATTTTCACGAGTCAGCGCGTTCTGCGGACACCCGGGACGAGAGCGGACCGGCACCGTCCCGCCTTTCCAGGAAAACATGATGTGTGTTTGGACCGGACCTCGTCCCAGCGTCTCAGTTTTCCACTACGCTTACTGTGTGTGTGTGTGTGTGTGTGTGTGAGTGTGTGTGTGAGTGTGTGTGTGTGTGTGTGTGTGTGTGAGAGCGGGCCTCAATCACAGCGATGAGGTCAACGGACTCTACGAGCCGCGGCTCTCATGGGAAATGGGAGGTGCCGCAGGGCGGAGAAGCTACGACATGTAAAAAAAAAAAAAAAAATCAAACAAGCGTCCGGAGAACAGGGAGAGAAACCCAGACGACCCGAACAGAACCGAAGACAGAAACGGGTCGAGACCGTGGCCGGCGAGTTCTGAGGAGACGACAGAGCCGGGCCTGCTCCTGGAATGCGTTCTGATATTTCACTGTGATAACCGCAGCCGCCCGAGGGGGCTCAACATGTCGGAGCCGGGTCCTGGTATTCCGGCCCGGCTCCGGTCCAGTGTTTTTACATCGGAATATTTCTACCACACCCTGATAAAAGACGTCAGGACAGGAGGAGGAGGAGGAGGAGGAGGAGGAGGAGGAGGGGAGGAGGACAGATGCTGAGGAGGCGCGGGGTCAGCTGCTCCAGTTTGTATGCACAAACGTGTGAGACCGAGTCGGTTCCGACGGGTCCGGTCGGACTCGATGAAAACTGAACTCGCCCCCGTGTTTCGGCTCCTGCGTGTGTGTTTGTACAGATAAGCGTCCCGGGTCCCACCCCAGCTATCTGACACACACACACACACACACACACACACACACACACGCTGCAGATAAAGCGATCACGAGGCTTCACGAAGCGTCTGATTGGTCCTCCAACGAGCCGGGCCGCCACAGAACTTCCTGGAGCGTCGCAGCTACGTTCCCACGGCCCGCAGGTTTTGTCCCGCCGGGCGCCACGCATAAACCGTGTTTTCCCGCAGCGAGAAACACGACGATCAGAAGCAGAACCCCGGGGCGCGCTCGCTCAGGTCCGACCTCAACGACACCGGGCCTGCAGAGAAACCGGGCCGGAGGTTCTCACGCTGGTGTTTGACATTCCAGAGCGGCCGTCTGTTTTATGTCCCAGGACGGGGCGACCCGTTCATCCTGCGCACGCCACCTACGGTTTAATACACGACCTCAGCCGACACCTCGGACCTGGTGCCGGCTGGTTCTGGTTCTGGTTCTGGTGCCGTCTGGACCTTAGTGGGGATTACATAAGAAGTCGTGTGCACCATCTGGTTGGCGAACCAAACCCAAACACTCGCTGCTCGAGCTGCGGTGCTGATTTTCCACCCGGGGAAGCCCCCACCCGCCACCCACCAGCCCCACCCATCCCCACCCCCACCCCCCCCAACCACACACACACATATACGGTGCAAATCCTCAGGTGCACAAACACACGTGCATCAAAATTTCCAGCCTGTCATCTTCACGGCTTTTCGTCCCGACACGGGAAAAACACAAACTTTGAGATTTTCCATCCTCTAACGTGTGATGTCACGTTTACAGCCGATCCGCCTCAGACGCCCGGAACGTCAGAACTGGACCGCGCCGACGCCGTCCTCAGGTTGAAACGTCGAGACCCGAAGGTCACATGTCGCCTAAACCTTTCGAGAGAGAGAGAGAGAGAGAGAGAGAGAGAGCGCCTCAGCGAGCGGAGGAGGTGTGAGAAGATGGAAGAAGAAGGTCCGGTGAAGACCGAGCTTCAGGTCCAGAAAAATCCGGACCCGCCGAGAACAGCAGAACCCGTCTCCACACGCAGGAACAGGGTTTCCTCTCCTAACTCGTCTGAATCAGAACCAAAACCCTCTCTCTAAACTTCTGTCATCTCTTCCAGATTTGGGCCAGTCCACAGAAAGTGGACTGAAACGGGTCTGAAGAACATCTGAGTCCGGATCGAGCGGTTCTGTTAGCAGATTAGTAACGCGCTCCCTCATGTGCTGATGGGGGGGGGAAATAAAAAGGGCGTTTCTCTTCCTCTTCACCACATACACACACACACACACACACACACACACACACACACACACACACACAGGACACACACAGGAGCCTCCAACCTGCGAGCAGCAGAAGCACGTGTGGCCGGGCCAGGCCAGACCGGACCGGACCGTGCGGCTGATCCAGATCTCACAGCGTCACAACCTGAGACCTGTCATGAAGCCGCTGTCACAAACCTTCAGTCATGTCAAGTGTGTATGTGTGTGTGTGTGTGTGTGTGTGTGTGTGTGTGTGTGTGTGTGTGTGTGTGTGTGTGTGTGTGTGCGTGTGTGTGTGAACTCACAGGAAACAGGATCATCCTTTGACAGAAAACGACATTATGATAACATCACGTGCAGCTGATAAGAGAATGAGGTGACGTCACATCATTAACGCGCATCACACAACAACACGTGCGCAGTGGTATCGGCAACGTCATCTGTCACACACACACACACACACACACACGTTAAAAACATGAAAGTTAGTTCACCTCCATCCTGCGGCACGCGCCAGCGTCTCGGGTTTTCTTTCTGTATTTCCCGCCTCTCGGTGCGAACCGAACCGAACCGAACCGAACCGAACCGCCGCGGAGAAGCAGGAGCAGCGGGGAGTCTGAGGAGCTCCGCGTTTCTGTGTGGAGCCGAACCAGCCTCATGGAGCAGGAGGAGGAGGAGGAGGAGGAGCGCACAACTTCTACACACATTGGACTCCTGTCAAGTCTGTCAAGCTGCACACAAAACCCACAACACACCACTTCCGCTTACGGCTTTCAAAATAAAAGTCCGGCGGATAGAGAGATAAACGTTTAAAAAAAAAAAAAAATTTCCACAACCTGCTGCAACCAAACAAAGTATGAAGAGCTGTCACACGTTAGGTGGACATACGTGTTTCCTTTTTATTGTGGAGTTTTATTCAGACAGTACACACGTTTAAAAAACACACACACACACACACATGTATATGTATGACCTCGCTACTGAACAGACAACACACCAATTTATTATTCTGATTAGCAGTGGGACAGAGCGTTTCCTGGTTTTCCGGATATTGGTGCTTTTATTTTGAAGGCGGCGCTGTAATCGCTCTATGTTCTGCGTGAAAAAGCCTGAGAGGCGTTTAGAAGAACTCGTGCTTAATGTCAGAAGGTCCTCATTGTGTACAGGAACACACACATCGGAAACTTAACGTATAAACACACACACACACATCGCCAACACTTTGAATAATAACACAGGAGACGTGACCATGGCTGGACGCACATGTGAAGTGACTGAAAAAAAGTGTGTGTGTGTGGGGGGGGGGGGGCACCCAGTCTCACAGGTTTGAAATGGACAGGTGAACCAGTTCTGTTGGACCCGATGAACACACACTTCCCGGGAATGAACGAACCTCCTCGGACCGACCTCGAGGGCGACCGTTTCCTCGCAGTGACCCCTGAAGACAGGAAGTGATGAAACGCCGCGGACAAACCCCCCCCCCGAACGACCTCCATGTGAGCCCAGTTTCCTGCAGCGGCGTGCACGGACCAGCAGGCCGCACAGGAAGTGAATGCGCGCGTGATAATTAGTAGAAAACGTGGGAGCTGATAAAGACTCTTTATCTGACACAGCAGTGTGTGTGTGTGTGTGTGTGTGTGTGCGTGCGGCTGCATTTTGTCTGCACTCACGCACACACACAGTGCGTCTCCTCTGACAGGGTTATACTGTGGCCCCCCCTTCTGGTGGAGAGGAGCATTACACCCAAACGTGTGGATCCCTCCACAGTGGATGGTGTGCGTTCAATACGCACGTTTGTGTGTTATTGTGTGGAGAACGTTGCGTTTGTTTGTACGTTCTATCGCGTTTTATGACCCGCTGACTTTTTTTTTTACTCAAAATTTTTTCTCCTTGTGATTTTCTTTATCTCTCAGGATTCTCCATCACATTTCATCGATACTGAGAAAATTAATAATTCAGAATAAACCAGATTAGCCTCCGTGTCCTGGGTCCAGGCAGGTTTGGTGATTTAGTCGCAGCCTGAAAACAAACAGTGAATGTTCGGAGGAGGAGGAGGGAGGAGGAGGAGGAGGAGGCGCCGACAGCTCTGGACACGCTCCTCGCTATCAACAAAGAAAATAAGCTGCGGAGTCGTCGTCCCGCTGCTTGTTGATCTTTCCCCAGGCGATGGTGGACGTCTCACCCTCGGCTTCGGCGCGGCAGAAAAAAAAAAAAAAAAGAAGCTGTCACGACGAAGAGTCGACTTCTTCGTCTCCCCCAGATGCCCGAGGACTCGCGAATTTTACAGACAAACGCCACCTGGGAAACTCCCCGTTTATTTGGGGGGTCGGACGCCGCTCGGGTGCAAAACTGCGTCGAAAAACAAAAAGTAGGATTTGTAAGATTTGGAGCGCGGCCTCCAGTCGCGGCCCGAAGAGGAATCGTGCGGAGATTATGCAAACGGAAGCGATAAACGCAATAAGCTGCAGCCGCGGCTGACAAGCTAATATCTGTCTCGTCCCGCAAACGCACTTACGGCGGCCATCGCTCCCACCGACGAGATGATACCTGCCGCAGGAAAACCAGCTCACAGCTCAGGTAATGCAATAACGTGACGGCCGGCACGTATGCACCCCCCACCCCCCCCCGAAAGAAAAACCTCAGGGCTCAGGTGGCCTCTGCAACACACACACACACACACACACACACACACACACACACACACACACACACACACACACGCACACAAACAACTGCCCCCTTTTCATACTAATCTGCTTTTATCAAGTGATGTTCCATCTATTCACTGAGAGACAGAACTCAGCCCTGCACACACACACACACACACACACACACACACTTCAAATCTCCATGACTAATGGGCCACAGCTAATAGCGTTACTTGTTTTTGTCTCCCCTGATTTACGAGAACAACAAACCGTGTGATCGCCACACGTTAACACAAATCCAATCTGACGACAGGAGCGATCCTCCAACGACACACAACATGGAGGTGAATACTGAAACACTGACACAGGAAAATGGAAATGACAACTTTTTTTTGTTTTTTTTTTTGCTTTGAATCCAATCTATTAATATTCTCACGTGACCAAACCGCCTCTGAGTAAGAATAAAGGGACTTTTTGCGTCGAAGCGCAGGAGCTTTCGGGCCTGGATTCCACCTCCGCGCATCTTCGGCAACTTTGCCCACTCGGCCCGCAAAACGCCTCAGACCCCCGTCAGGCTCTCGTTCAGGGCGGAGACGTGGTCCGTCACGCAGAGCTGCCTCTGGCCCCGCCGGGCCGGGCCGGGCCGCCGGTGCAGCAGGAAGAGGCGCTTGGCGGCGGCGCGGTACTTCCGGGACATGAGGTTGTAGACGACGGGGTTGATGGAGGCGCTGAGGTAGCACAGCACCATGGACGCCATGTTGAAGTTCTGGCTCAGCATGGCCGTCTCGTAGTCGTCCACCTGGGCGAACAGGTTCCTGCCGATGTGGTACGGCAGCCAGCAGATGATGAAGGCCAGCACCACCACCACTGAGGAGGAGGAGGAGGAAGTTCAGCCAACAGTTTCGGATGAGACGCTAGCTTAGCATAGAGTTAGCCTTGCGAGTTCACGGCCGACGGGCGAGAAAATATTTCATAAATTCAAAATAAAAGAAAGTTGGAAAGCGGGAAGCGTCGCCGCGGCGACAGTGAGCGACGCACGCCACCGCACCAGTAAATCTCCATTACGCCCCACCACCACAACGACGACGTCGCCATTCGGGATTCGACAAATGTGGCCGCGCGCCCGACAGCGGGGCTAATGAGCCGCGTTAATAACGGATGCATCATGATTTATCTCTGGCTAATACGGGCCAGCCCGGGCCTCTTACTGTAAAAAGGTCCAGATTAAACTCAATCAGGACGTGATTAGCTTTAGACAAAACAGACTCACCCAGGATCTTGACGGTCTGGCGGTGCGAGCGCTCGCGGGCCAGGGCGCAGGGCCCCTGCAGGTCGTTCCTGCTCTTCCACAGCTTGCAGCCGATGGAGCCGTAGAGGAAGACGAGGCAGAGCATGGGGCAGAAGAAGTAGGTGGTGGACACCCACAGCATGATGTGCAGCCGCCCCGAGCTGATGGCGTAGCCCGTGTGCTTGCACTGGCCCGTGCTGTAGTCCGGGTGCGTGTCGTTGTCGTACTCCACCCCGACCAGGAAGAGCGTGGGGGCGGCGGACGCCAGGGCGAAGGCCCACAGGGCGAGGATGATGTACTGGACGCGGCGCCTGGTCACCACCACCTTGCTCCGCAGCGGGAAGCTGATGGCCAGGTAGCGCTCGATGCTCAGGGCCGTGATGTGCAGGATGGTGGCCGACGTGCAGCCCTCGAAGATGTAGTGGTAGAGGCGGCACACGGCCTCGCCGAACAGCCAGGGCACGTACTTCCACAGGCGGTAGAGGTCAAAGGGCAGGCACAGGAAGATGACCAGGTCCGACACGGCCATGCTGGACAGGTACAGGTTGGTGGTGGTCTTCATGTCCTTGAAGTGCTGGATGATGAGGATGGTCATGGTGTTGCCCGTCACGCCGACCACGAAGACCAGGATGCAGATGGCGGTGACGGGGATGAGGGCGGAGGCGGGGAACAGCGAGCCCTCGTAGTGGTGGTCGTCGGCGCTGTGCTGCTCCGCGGCCTCCGCCCCGCCGCCGTGCAGCTCCACCTGCGGTCTGGTCCAGGGCATGGCGGCCTCCGGATCAACGGGCGGCTGCGGGGACGAGCGCGTTAAAGGAGCAACGACAAAACATGACATTTCCCCGGCGACGGGAACTCGCCTAATTTATTTTCACGCCGTACAGAAAAATATTTTACGTTTTGCGGGAAAACAAACATTTCGAGCAAAAGAAAAGAAAAAGTCTTTACCTTCGGGAGACGGAGCTGGTTCTCACAAACTTTGCGAGGCGCTCTGTTGCGTCGCCGTGTGTGCGTCGCGGCGGGAGGGTCGCACAAAGTGGCCGAGCCGGTCCGCGATGCCGAGCGGCGCTGTGGCGGCGAGAGCGAGCGAGAGAGAGAGAGAGAGAGAGAGAGAGAGAGAGAGAGAGAGAGGAGCACCTCCTCCTCAACAGCACCCCGAGGAGTCAGTCTCATCTGCGTAATCAAATGATGACGGAGGGGGTGGAGGTGGGTGGAGGTGGGTGGCTGACGGTAAAAGGCAGAAGATGGAGGGAATAAGATCCGAGGGAACCCCCCCCCCCTCCTCATGAAACATCTCGTAAACATCAAAAACATAAAGCTGCAGATAATTTTATTAAAGGACGAGTCCGTCACTGAAGCTCCGCCCCGTCCCCCTCCCTCCTCCATCACTCCACACCTCCACCTCCACCTCCTCCACCTCCTCCACCTCCTCCTCACCCTCCGGTTGCCTTTGTTATAACAAACTCCACCGGTCAGAGAGGGGATGTCATTTTAACACTGACCCGGGGTCAAAGGTCAAACCACAAGAATCCTCAGCCAACCAATGACGGTCAATCGATTTATTTGAGTTTCAGAGTTTTTCTGTTCGGGTCCTGGTCTGCAGGTTTTTCCTGCACCGGGTCCGCGGTGAACCCCCGGAGCCCGGCCGACCCGCAGGACCGGCGGCTCCGCTGGCTCCAGAACCAGCCGTGTTTACTCTGAGCTGACCCCAGACCCGGTCCTGGGTGTGTGTGTGTGTGTGTGTGTGTGTGTGTGTGTCTGTCCTCTCTGTCAGTGTTTACTCCTGTCAAAGCAACTGCACCCCCCCGTCTCTCAGCAGGAACCAAAGCTGCACAGACCGGAGACAAGCGGGTCCACTTTTACCCTCATTTATCACACACACTGAGCTGATGAAACTTCTGCCTGACCCACACACACACACACACACACACACACACACAGGGTGAAAGCAAAGCAGCAAAAAATTCTCCACATTAGGGTTTTTCCCTAATCTCCATGTTTCTCCGTGGGATGTTGTATCGACGTTGTTGCGTAGCTGATGTTGTGTAGATGTTGTTGCGTTGCGATACCCCGGGAACCGACAAACGTGACACGCGGTTAAGAATTATAAATCTTTTTATTGTGCATGGATCCGTCGTAGATATCATGGCTATACAGATACACTTTAGATACATACCTATGATTATACAGTTTTCCCATAACGAACATTTTAAAGTGATATGTCTGGTAGTATGTATAGTATAACAAATTCTCATTTTGGAATGTACGGTGTATGAGGTAACTGCAAACATTAAAATTACATAAAAATGGTCTCTATTTTTGTGCATTTTTTTTTTTTTTTACTGGTTTTTGTAGCATTTTGTTGATCTCCCCAATCCGAAGGGGGCGCCGAGTCCGGGGGGGGGGTGGTGGGGGTTGGGTGGGGTTGGGTGGGGGTTGGGTGAGGAGGCGTTAAAATGGCACACGTTGCAAATCGCTATCAAAAATAGGAATTTGAATTCTTGAACCGACAAAGAGAGAAGACGCCTGCGGGACGTCTCCAAGACCAAATCATGTAATTATCCCAGACGCTTGTTTGTTTGTTTGTTTGTTTGTTTGTTTTTTGCAAGGTACCTGTATTTGATTTCTGTTTTTTTTTTTCTTCTCAGTTATCTGCCCGGAAACCAAAACGACACGAGACCCTACGGCCAGATCACCGGTAATCTGTAATCTGTAATCCGTCACAAATACTTCACACACAGAGAAAAGGCAAATTTCGATTCACAGGAAGTACAGGAGATTTTTGTATCCGCCAGCCGCGTTTCCATGATTCGCGAGTACTCAGGATTTATTATTTTCTCAGGAGAGTATTAACTTATATTACTTCAATATTATAAAAAAATATACTTCACACGTGAACGACCCGACGACAACGAAAACAAAGAAATCAGAGTAAATCATAAGTAATACGTAGAACTACTTTCCAATTCTCTCACGATTACGTAGGTTTCCTAACATCAAATAAACGTCGCGAAAATAAAAGGAAATAAAACACGGTTTAGTGTTTCCTAACACTAAAAGAAAAACATCAAAACTTAAGAGAAAAATTAAGAAAATTCTCCCGAGACTTTTTTTCCTCTCCAATTAAGGCCTCTGAAACAACTGGTACATACTCTATTTTTTTTTTTAATTCATTCATTTCATTTTTTTTTTTTTTTTGCTGAGATAGATCAGCTGTTTCAGTGACATATTACGTGGTACTACAACTTCTCTTTTTTTTTCTTCTTTTTTTCTTTTTTTTAAAACACCCAAAACACAAGTAGGGCTCGCACAATCCCAAAGTGTGTTTCTATAAAACGCATCAGGAGGCTTCTTCCTTTCACTAAGGTGCAGAAATCAAAAATTACCGGGGAGGGGGGGGACAAAACCCAAATAAAAGAAAACATACAGTTAAGCGTTACATTTTTTGTGCTGAACGACAATATCTGAGTAAAGCAGCTGCATGATTGTAAAAACAAGCTACAGTTTAACTATATGATAGTAAAAATAATTAGAATTCACTGTTAGTTTGGTTTTTGTTGGTTTTTTTCTAACTTTATACTGAGTCTCTCTCTCTCTTTTTTTTTTTTACTTCAAACTTACAGGTCCTCGTGTCTTCACTGTACAAAAATATACTAACATTTCTCCAGTCATTTTTGCATCCTTAAACATTCTCCACATCAAAAAAAGGATGGAAAGTGCTAAATGAACGTTCTGTAACGTGAGCAAGGTTCTCCCCTCTCTCTCTCTCTCTCCTCCATCCACCCCCCCCCGCCCTCCCAGCCATGTACCTCAGTGGCACAAACTACAGACAGGATAACACACACACACACACACACACACACACACACACACACACGCGCGCACCTCACTGTGCAAACACTGGCCCACCAGGTCCCAGGATCCGTTAGCACGCAGGCTAACGACACACACTGTTGTTTGGAACTGTTTCATACTGGACACGTTCATGGAAATATAAATAAGGACTATACTGTAATCAACAAGTACGTGGGTCAAAGCACCCCCCAACACACACACACACACACACACACACACACACACACACCGACTGGCCCCCCCCAGCCCCAAAATAAACCTGCTCTGTGGCTTCCTGAGGAAGCCGATCAACAATGGGACAGAAATCTGAAGTGAGCGGATACCACAAAGCTGGGGTGTGTGTGTGTGTGTGTGTGTGTGTGTGGGGGGGGGGCAGTCAGGACGGTATCAATCAGGTGTTACGTCGTCAATATACAACTCACTCATCCTCACCCCCCCACACGAGTGATGCGACAACAGAAAACAAGGATTATTAAATGAAGAACACAAACATGGGGGGGGGCACAAAAAAGGGTGGGGGGGGGTTAAAGCTATAACCCTGCAGGTGGGCGGGGCACGCGGCTCATTTGATGACGAAGTACTGGATGACGAAAGCGATGAGGATGGCGATGACGGCGAACACCATGAGCAGGAGGAAAGCGCACTGCTCGTCCGTCAGGCTCCGCTGGGCCCGGCGGACTCGGCGCCCGCCCTGGACGCCAAGCGCCCGGTCGCCAGCGCCGCCGCCCGCCGCCACGCCGCCGCGCTGGGGGAGAGGGTCACCGTGGGGCTGTAGGGGCCGCTCAGCTCCGGGGCGTCCTGGCACTGCCTGACGGCGCACACCCGGAAACGGTAGTCGCTGCTGGACTGCAGGTTCTGCAGGTGGAAGGACGTGGACGGGCCTTTGTAGGCCTGGGGGGCCAAGGGGCGGACAGGATGGGGGGGGGGGGTTCTCGTTAAACATGGAGTCCTGACAGTAACAATGAAAACAACCTTATTTCACCCCCGGGGACGACCTCACATCCACCGCCAGCTGTACCTGTTTGAACTCGGAGTTTCCCATCATGCACTGCAGGGCGTAGGCGACGGGGTCCCCCTTCATGGGCGGCAGGGCCTCCCATGTGACCTCGCAGGAGTTGTCGTCCAGACGCTCCACTTTAGGGGCTGGTGGCGGAGAGGGAGAGGAATGATGTGACCGAACCTCGACGACGGGGCGGCGCGAGAGAGCGAGGGGAGGGGGTGGGGGTGGGGGTGGGGGTGAGTGGGTGGGGTTACCTTTGACAGGCGGCGGCGGAGAGCGGGGGGTGGTGAACGTGTAAACATTGGAGAAGGGCCCCTCGCCCGCCTCGTTAAAGGCCTGGATGCGGAACACGTAGGAGGTAGACTCATTAAGCCTCTGCACTTTGTGTGTGTGGCAGGGTCCTTTATACAGGGAGATGAACCTGTGTGTGGGGGGGGGGGGGGGGAGAGAAGGGTCAGGGCGTAACCGCGACAACGAGGCTCAAAGCTCCGCCCATCTCCACCCACCTGCCGCTCCTGTCCCCCATCTGCAGCTGGTACTGGAGGGCGTCGGAGGCGGCGGCCTTGGCCGGGCCGTCGCCCCACTTGAGCCTGAGGGTCTGGTGGCTGAAGGCGGTGCACTCCAGGCGGGGGGGCGGAGGTGGGAGGGGCTTGGTCTTCAGCTTGAAGGTGTGGCTGAAGGGGCCCGCCCCCAGGCTGTTCAGGGCCTGGATCCGGATCCTGGAGGGGGGGAGGTGGCGTTTAGCGTCGGGTCGGAAGCGGCCGACGGGTTCTGCCGTGCGGCGTGTGTGTGTGTGTGTGTGTGGGGGGGGACTCACCTGTAGCTGGTGTCGGGCTGCAGGTGCTGGATGACGTGTCTGGTGACGGCGCCCACGGCGACGGGCTGCCGCTCGCCGAGGTCGATCAGGTAGGACGTGATCTCGGAGCCGTGGTCGCAGGGGGGGTCCCAGCACACGCCCAGACAGGTGGACGGGGAGTAGAGCGGCGGCGGGGGGGAACCGCCACCGCCGCCGCCGTCCTCCTCCTCCTCCTCTTCTTCCTCCTCCTCTTCCTCTTCCTCGTCGTCCTCGTCGTCCTCGTCCGCCCGAGCCCCGTACCTGAGCAGCTCGGACTCCTTCAGCGCGAAGACGTTGGTGACGGCGGCGGGCACGGAGCAGGGCGTGAGGCACAGCACCGCCTCGCTGAAGGGCCCCACGCCGGCCACGTTCACGGCCTGAGACACAGGAGACGCACGCGTGACGAGACGCACGCGTGACGAGACGCACACGTGACGTGACGTGACGCGTCGGACCACCAGGTGGCGCTCACGCGTAACCGGAGCGGCCGAGGGAATCGATTAGGACGCCGTGTTTTTGAAAACAATTTAAAATCGATTTGAGAAAAAAGCAAGAGGGTGGCGTTTCTGGTTTGTGATGGATCTCAGGAAATATTCCAATAATCTGAGGGATTAAATTCCTGATTTCAGTTCAAATGAAACAAGAGGCTCAAAAAGTGAAATCAAACGAATTCAGGGAATTAAAAGTTTTTGAATTAAATTACAGAAATAAATGAACTTTTTCTCCATATTCTGAGACCTGCCTGCTGTGTGTGTGTGCGGGTGTGTGCGGGTGGGGTGCGTTTGTTTTACGCTCACCTGGACCCGGCAGAAGTAGTTGGTGGCGGGCAGCAGCCCCTTCATCTCGTGGCCGAGCGCCGGCCCGCTGTAACACACCTGCATGCTGCCCTCAGCCGCCCCCCACTCCAGGCGGAACTCCGTCACCGGCGCTCCGTTGCAAGGGGGGGCCTGCAGGAAAAAGGGGGGGGGTGGGGTCGACTCCAGTGAGTCCTCTGATGCGTGTCTGTGTGTGTGTGTGTGTGTGTGTGTGTGTGTGTGTGTGTGTGTGTGTGTGTGTGTGTGACCTCACCTCCCAGGTCACGACGACACAGCTGGGGGATTTGCACGTGGTGGAGGGGGCCCTGCACTGCTCAGGGGCCCCGGGGCCGGTCGTCACCTCGCAGCGCTCCGACAGAGGCCCGAACTAAAAAAAAAAAAAGAAATGCACAAAATAATCTCACGTTTCGGATCAGATTTGGCGAGGGAG
Organism: Psettodes erumei; assembly: GCA_016785225.1. Lineage (NCBI taxonomy): Eukaryota > Metazoa > Chordata > Actinopteri > Pleuronectiformes > Psettodidae > Psettodes > Psettodes erumei. The sequence goes on along the minus strand of JAFBJZ010000379.1, from coordinate 278,961 downwards.
CGTTACGATCCCCGCCCTCGTCGACAGGCGCTCTCACCCCGGCCTTGTTCGCCGCCTTGAGCCGGAAGCCGTAGGTCTTTCCGGGCAGCAGTCCTCCCACGGAGCAGTCCAGCTCCGGACCCAGGTACACCTCCCGGCTCTCCTCCGCCTGCGGGCCGCTCACCTCCACGCTGTAGCAGGACACCGGGCTGCCCCCGTCCACCTGGGGCGGAGCTGGGACGCATCGGAGACGCTTCGCTGAGTCGTCAGAGCTCTCGCTGCGTCCCGCACGGGCTGGGTGCTGTGTGTGTGTGTGTGTGTGTGTGTGTGTGTGTGTGTGTGTGTGTGACTCACCCCAGCGCAGCTGCACCTCCTTGGCTTTGGGTTTGCCCACCAGCCGGGGGGGCTGGCAGGACCCCGGCGGCACAGCGGGGGTCTGGACCTGCAGGGTGTCCGACATCTTGCGGAGGGAGGGACGGACATGCAAATTAAGATTAAGCGGGAAATCGACAACCTCAACTCAAACGCAGATTATTTTTCCTCCTCTCTCTTTTCTGTGACAAAACATGTGAGCGTTATGTCACATGGTGCCGCAGCACCGCCGTGACTCATGTTGCCACCAACGGCTGACGGAGAAATTAACAAAGAGCCTCCGTGAACCCGACTGCTTAAGAAAAAAACATCCTCCGACACCGGCGGGTGGGGGGGGGGGGGGGGTTAATCAATGAGCAGCTCTGCCTCGTGCTCGTGCACCAGGAAGTGCGGTCTAATCTCCCGACGCAGGAGCGCGGGCTGAATGACAATTTCTTATTAAAACCCCCCAGAAATAGAGTTAATCTGTGGAGTTAGTCATGTAATATTTATCAGCTGGTCCGGGGTGGGGGGTGGGGGGGTGATGGCGCTGAGATCGACTCTGACGACGACTGAATCAGCGAGGACAAAGTGGCGGGCGGGCGCAGCTCCACGTTAAAAAGGGACGGAGCGAAGGGAATAAAATCTGCAGTCGGTCATCATCAGAATTTAACCGTAATCCTGGAGATTAATAGAAACAACAACAAACAGCTTCCTGTGTGTGTGTGTGTGTGTGTGTGTGTGTGTGTGTGTGACTCACCGGGCTCTGCCCCCCCTCGCTCGTGCAGTAGACTCGTGTCTGATAGGAGCAGCCGGGCTTCAGGCCCTCGCACACGTGCTCCATGGCGGGCCCCGAGTACACCAGCTCCCATGATGCACCTGACGACCACAACATTTTTATTCATGTTTTTTTTTCCTCCCACGGGGACGTCGACGTCTCCGACGCCCGACTCACCGCTCAGGCCCTCGGACAGCTCCACGACGTACTTTGACACTTCTGCTCCGCCGTTATCTTTCGGGGGCTCTGAAATTAAAACAACAAAAAAAATTTAAAATCATTCAAACCTCCCGTGACTCCCGCCGCTCCTCGCCGCTCCTCGCCGTTCTCACCCCAGGCCATCTTGAAGCTGCTGGGCAGGACCCGCCCCCTGACGGCGGGCCTGCAGGGGCTGCCGGGCCGGTCCGGGTTGGTGACCAGCTCCACCACCTGGCTGGGGTTGCTCTTGCCCTCCGAGTTGTACGCCGCCACCTGGAGGACGTGGGTTTGGAAAGCGAGCGGTGAGGGTCGTCACGGTCAACGCCATGGCGGGCGGCGGCGGCGGAAACGGAAACGTGGGGCTTCCTCACCCTGAACTTGTACTTGGTGCTGCGGTGCAGGTTCCTGACGGTGCAGCAGAGCTCGTCGCCGTCGTAGCTGGGCTGGAACCCGTATCCCTGGAGGGGGACAGGAAACAGGAAACCACCAGGTGAGCGCCGAACCTACGCCGCCGCAACGACGCAGACGGGCGCGACACGTACCGATCCCTCCTCCTCCATCTCCAGGACGTAGAAGATGTCGTCCTCCTTCGGGGAGCTGGCGGGCCGCTGCCACTTCAGGCACAGCCAGGTGACGCCCGCCATCTCCAGCTCGGGGGGGCAGGGCGGCGACGGCACGCTGCACGAGGTGAACAGGTCCACGGCCTCGCTGAACTCGCTGAGGGCGGAGAGGGCGGGGTGAGAAACAAGGGGCGGAGGAGGAGGAGACGGCGCGGGCCGTCGGAGCTCCTTACCTCACGCCCATGTCGTTCTTGGCGGCGAGGCGGAAGGAGTATCTGGAGGCGGGCGCCAGTTTGGTGACCCGGTACTGCTTCTGAGGTCCGTAGTAGCACTGCCCGTACACGCCGGTGCCCTTCCCCTTCACACGGAAACACGGGTTTAAACGAGGAGCGAGCGGCGACGGCGGCGACGTGAAAAAAAAGTAAAAATAATCATCACCTCGTCCCACTCGAGGACGTAGTTCTGGATTTTGGAGCCGTTGTCACACGGAGCCTTCCACTGGAGCACCAGCGTGTTCTTGGTGCCGCTGGCCTTCCTGGGGGGGTTGGGGGGGTCGGGCTCGCAGCTCAGAGTGGTGAAGCTCACGGCGTCCGACGGGCTCCCCTGTAAACAGCTGCTGGCGGCCTGGACCCTGGTGGGAGGGGAGAGCAGCGACGGCGTTTAAAAACTCCGCCCCCCCCCGCGAAAAAAAACAAAACAGGAGCGCGGGTCGGCGCCGACCTGACGTGATAGTCTGTTGCTGGTCGAAGGTCTTCTAAAGTAGCACTTGGTTCTTCCCCGCTGCATCATGGGAAAAAAAAATAAAACATGTTATTTCCCGTCGGCGTGTAAATTCCCCGACATCAGCCGGCGGCGTGTCGCCCTCACCAGTACACGCTGGTGTACTTCCCGTCTTTGCCGCCCAACGAGACGGAGACCTCGTAGCTGAGCGGCTCCGGGGGGGCGCGGTCGTCCTCCGCGCCGCCGCCGCCATCGTCCTCACCCTCCGGCCTGGTGGGGGGGGCGGTCCAGCTCACCGCCGCCCCTCTGGCCCGGACGTCCGACACCTGGCGGCGTGAGAGTTTCACGGGTGAGGACGAGGAAACCGCCGAATCGACGGCAACCACAACGACGGGAAAAATCCACTTTGCTTTGAAGTTGACCCCACCCACCCACTGCGGACCCCAGACACCCCCCCGCTCCTAAACTGTGACTTGTTAGTTTTTACGAGGTGCTCAGACGGTAACGGCGGCGCGTGTCACATGTTATATGAGGTCAAGGAGACTGTATTCGTGGCTCAGCTGCTGGTAAAAGTGTGAGGTCACACGTGGCGTCGTTAAAAACCAGCGCCCCCCCCACACACACACACACACGGAGGTCAGCAGGTCCGTTAGCGAATCGTTAACGGCGACGCGGGTCTCACTCACCACCGGTTGGCTGATGGCGCTCAGCAGCGCCTGCAGGGCCCGAGCCTCCTCGTCCAGCTCTGGGGAGAAAACGGCCACGTCTTGGTGAGAAAGAAAAACGACGACGCACGTTGTCGCTGCTGCACCTGAACGCACCACGCCGCCTCCCGCCCCCCCCCCTTACCTCCCGACTCCCCGTTCCTCCCCCTGCCGGCCTGCTTGTTGGGGCCGGCCGGGCCCTGCTCCGCCTCGGGCCCCTTCCCGCCGACGCCGTTGTGAATGTCCGCCGTCGGGGGGCTGCCGCAGGACTTCTGCGGCGAGAGGGGGGGGCTGTCCTTCACCTGCCCCCCTCCTCCACCACCACCTCCTACTCCTCCACCTCCGCCGCCTCCGCCGCCACCGACTCCCTGTCGCTCCTTCAGCTTCTTCTGCAGACGCTCGTACGTTTTGCTGCTCCGGTCGTCTCTGTGGACGAACGGGGGGCGTCCGTGTTGGGAGTGGGAATCTGCGGAGACTGGGGGGGGGGCACAGGATGAAGACACCTGGTTGGAAAACTGGGAAAACTGGGAAAACGACAGGACTCACCCTGCTCTGAGTAGATGTGAGCCGGGTGGTACTGGGAGATGTACTGGGAGCTCATGTCGCCCACGCCCCCCGCCATGCCCGTGTACAGGTGGGGCGGCGGGGGCATCATGGCGGGGTGCGGGATGAAGGCAGGCAGGTGGGCGTGGGGCGGAGGCGGGGGGTGGTGGAGCGGGGAGTGGCCCCGGGTGGAACTCTGGCTGCTGAGGTAAAACCAGAACCCGCCGCACTCCGTTCTCTTCTATGATCTGGAGGAGGAGACGTCACGTTAGAACGCCCGGGGTCGGGAACGCCGCGGCCCGGGGAACGCCGGGAACGGTGCGGGACGAGTACCTGTGACACGTATCCAGGAGGCACATAGATTGGAGGCACTGAACCATTTGGGGACATCATGGGAACCTGAGCAGGACCTGTGGAGAAGACGAAGATCAGACGCTTCCTCTCACCTGCGCTAAATGCGTTCGGAGCGCGCGGCGGCGCCGACCCGATTCGCCCGGGCCCGACGCACGTTTCCCGCGGAACCTCCTTCTGACAAATACAAGAGGACGATCACTTCGGGAAAAGTGCTGAGCAACAACGAAGTTGCTGTGTTGCAGCGTAGCGGCTTAGCTCAGCTCAGCTCAGAGAAGTGATGACTCAGCAGAAACGGGGGGGGACGTCCCGCAGGACGGCAAGAACGACGCACGCTGATGACCCCGCCCCCCTCAGGTGCTGGCGAGTGCAGGCTCCGCCCCCCTCGTTCACGGGACATGACTCAAAAGCAACAATCCAGACACGTCTGATTTACGACGACGCAAACGGTTTTGGGGAAGTTGCATCAGGCCGCACCTGCGAGGGTCACCTGCTCCTGCTCGTGCGTTGTGATTGGATGTTCAGAGAGATGGGGGGGGGCATTACGAGCTGACATGAAGAAAAAGAATCACTGGGAACAGACGCTAATAAACTTCACCGAGGGAGGGGGCACAATGAAAAGGGCAGAGCGGTGGGTGGTGAGTCACCCCCCCTACCCCCACCCTGTGAACCCCCCCCCCCCGAAAGCACCCCCCCCCATGAATTTCCCACCTGGCGCTCGTCGCACGTTGATTCCAGATTTCACCGAAATTTGTGCGCTCGTGCACCTGACTGACGACCAATCACATCCTGTGTTTATGCATGTTTACAGACTGTGTGTGTGTGTGTGTGTGTGTGTGTGTGTGGGGGGGGGGGCATGTAAGAGAGTTATAAAGAGAGAGAAAAAAAGAGAAGGGGGGGGGTCACCCACTCTTTTACATCAGACTGACGCACGAGTGCTGACAGAGATCAGATAGAAAAGGCCACACACACACACACACACACACACACACACACACACACACACACACACCCAGTCAACCGGAGCACTGGTTGTGCTGACGTGGCCGTGGAGCGCCGCGGGAAAAACATCAGCCCCCCCCCCAGCGCCCGCCAGGAACGACTGGGGGCCGGGCAACACCTCAGCACCCGGCCTGAGGTCACGGCGGGGGCGGGGTGGGGGGGCCACAACAAAGACAGAAACAGAAGGGGGGGGGCGTGATGAAGTGCCGGCCCCTGGAGACGGGGCGCGCTTGATTATTATTAATCAGAGTGATAAATCGTCTCTGTCCACATAAATAAAGAGGAGACGGACGACTGGGGGGGGGGCCACCTGTCAATACAACAGGAATGATGGGGGGGGGGGAGATCAATTACAACATCAATTAACAGGGTCATTCACAAGAAGTGAAACAGGCTCCGCCTCATTCCCGATCACATCCCTCCCCCGCCTGCTCCGGCAGACTGTGACGTTTACATGTGGGGGGGGAGTGTAACCTTGTTAGAGAGCATCACACACACACACACACACACACACACACACTGCAGAACCACAACAAGCCCCCCCCAAAGACAACAAACCCAGCTGAGCGGAGCTGAACGCACCCCGCTGTGGACACCCCCCATTAAACTTAAGACAATAACAATGAAGAAGAAGAAGAAAACGGCAGGTTTTGTGGAACACCCCCCTCCTCCTCCTCCCTCCTCCTCCTCCTCCCCCTCCTCCTCCTCCTCCTCCTCCTCCTCCTCCTCCTCCTCCCCTCCTCCTCCTCCTCCTCCTCCCTCCTCCTCGGGTATCAACGCAGCGACGGGAGAATGAGTCACAAGCTCAGTCGGAGCGACGCGCTGCAGAAGCTGTGAATGAGCCGCGCCTGCGTGTGTGTGCGCGCTCACATGTTTGTGTACACGTCCTTGGAGCGAGGTGTGTGTGTGTGTGTGTGTGTGTGTGTGTGTGTGTGGGGGGGTATAAAAATAAAGTGCTAATGTGGCTAATGTGTGTAATGTTTGCAGCCCAATTATGAGAACCATATGTGATGAGTTGGCTTTGGGGGAGGGTGGCGCGCGTGTGTGTGTGTGTGTGTGTGTGTGTGTGTGTGTGTGTGTGTGGGGGTGGGGTGGGGGTGAGGACACGTGTTGCAACCGTGCCACGTGGGTTTTAATCTGAATGGATGTGATTTTGCACGCCGTGTTCCCGTTCACGGTAACAGAGCCGCCGCCAGAGGCAAGGCGGTCCAGCGGCGCAAGTCGAGTGTGTCCCGGTGACGGGCCGGCGCCGGACAGTTGGGACACCCCCCCACCCTCACCCTCACCCTCACCCCCACCCCCCCCACACGGTGTCAGATAAGGTGTACGACCCCCCGCTTGCTCCGATGTCAAACAGCTCGTCTGTCGCAGCGTCAGGAACAGCGGGAGGCGGCCGAAAAAGACACCACACACACACACACACACACACACACACACACACACACCCGCATTGAGATGCCAGCATGGCGGCCCTGGCCTTCGTGTGTGTGTGGGGGGGTGGGGTCTCCATCAGGCTCAATAAGCCCCGGTGGCACGAGACGCCACTTCACGGCCGCCGGCCTGAATCATCCCGAGTGACGTGAATCACCGGCGGTCGGGTCGGGCCGAGGAACGGATCGACTCATTGGGTGCTCCGGGGGGGCGGGGGGGCAGCAATACGGTGTAAGGAGCCCCCCCCTTCCCCCCCGCAGAAGGCAGGGGTGGTCAGAAAGATCCACGACGAGCCGCGACGAGCCTCCCTTTCTCCTCCTCCTCCTCCTCCGCGGCAAAGCCCGAAAAAACCTCCTCCATAAATTTAACTTTAACAAGAGCGTCTGTTTGGCAGCCGTTACGCACAGCAGGCTGCTAAAAATACACGGGTGGGGACAGGAACGGGACAAAAACAAACAAACTAACAAAAACAAAAGTACACCACATCATCCCGGCTCTGTGACGGTGTCACGCCGTCCCCGTGGAAAAAGCAGCGAGGGAGCAGGGCCACACACACACTCTCTCTCTCCTCTTCCTCCCTCCTCGCACCGCGAGCGGTGAGTCATCCCTCCATTCACGTCACAGAGAGACGAGCGCGCCCTGTGACAGGCCGGTTAGCAGCAGCCACGCTGATCTATGTGGCACCTCTGACGAAGAGACGACGAGCTCCCCGTTACACGGGTCCGCTCGCTCGTAGTGTGTGTGAGTGTGTGTGTGTGTGTGTGTGTGTGTGTGTGTGTGTGTGTGTGGGGGGTCAGGTGGGGAGGGAGAATAGCCCCCGTGCGAGCGGGCTGCACGGCGACGGCTTCCCGCTCCTGTGACGTCTCGACCTGAGGCCTCCCGTCATTCACACACGTGATCCACGTCATGTGCGTCACACGCATGACGCGGTCCGGCGGCGGCGGCGTTAAACGGCGGCCCGTGCAGGGAGGGGTGGGGGGTGGGGGGTCGTTAGATCAACGCTCACATGCCCAGCGCTCGCCTGCACACGTTATCCACTCATGAACCTCCATCACACCAACGTCCTGTGTTTTTCTGTGTCGAATTAAAGGGGGAGTGCTTTTTTTTTTTTTTTTTTTTTTTTTTTAAACGGGCCCTTGGCTCCGCCTCCTAATGGTCGAACCAGGAAATGACAGTTTCAGAGGGAGAAGATTGGTTGGCCAGAACGCATCAGCTTAAAGAGCAAAAACCACCCTTTCAAAAAATAACCTGTTTTCGTCGTGTCGTGAGAAGTAACGCGGACGCCGCGCGGAGCGTGGGTTCGATTCCCCGCTTCACCTCGCACACTTCCTTGCCGCGGCTCTGGACGTTTCCCCGCCCATCTGCCGTTTCACTTCACAATCGGAGCGCCACGTCCGCAGATGTCGGAACGCCGAGCCGTAAATTTCAGCTCTGGCAAGACCAAAGGAGGCGTTCGTCTCGCCGTCACGACGGCCGTGAGAACCACGCGGATAAATACACGTCCTGCGACCGCACACGCACACACACGCACGCACACACACACACACACACACACACACACACACGACGACTCTCTTACCTGTGATACACTGAATGTGACCATCCTCTCGTTGAATGGTGAAGGCCTCACCTGGGTTTACCTGCACCAGGATTACCTGTGGAGACACAAAGACAGGCGCCGTCAACACGGGTCACGTGTCCGCAAACCCTCACACACACACACACACACACACACACACACACACACACATCGCGTCACGACGACAATCGAGCACACAAACCAGCTGTGACGCCTGGAGGAAGTGTGTGTGTGTGTGTGTGTGTGAGAGGGTAAACAACAACAACAAACTCATTTGAACGGGAACAAGCGCACAACTATTTACCCTTCACCTACAGCTGATCAAAGTTAATGATCAAAAACAAACAACATGACAGTATAATTCAGTTTAAATGGATCAGATTAAATTTTACTTTAAATTGATTAATGTCCTAATGTAAATTTAAGAGATTAATCAGAAAGAGTCTGTGATTTGAACAACAACAACAAAATAAGCTGCATCTCTCAGGAACATTCAACACGCGGATCAAACACTAAAAATATCGATTATTCCAGCGGTTCAATAAAATCCGGATTAGAGGTTTTAACCATGAGTCGTTTTTTTTTTTTTTTAAATTCCAGGAAATATCCGTTGTCCTCCATCGGTAGAAACACACCTGAGCTTCACCTGAACCTGCCAGAGAAACCAACTCCCCACCGAACCGAACACCATCAACAGGTCCGAACGGAACCGACACATCCCGACGCTCCGGCGTCCGCGTCGTGCCGAATAAAGCGGCGGCGGCGGCGGCGGGTTTCGGGTTCGCACCGACCGGTACGCCGTTACCTCGCTCTTGCGCGGGTCGCCGTCGCGGAACCGGCAGCGCCACGGCAGCGGGCTCCGGCTGCGGTTCTCCTCCTCCAGCACGGAGATCATCAGAACCTCCATCTCCCGACGCCGCTCCCGTTCATGTGCTCGGCGGGGAGGAGGAGGAGGAGGAGGAGGAGGAGGAGGAGGAGGAGGCTGCACGCAGCAGCAGCAGCAGCGGCTCATACGTTCGTACACACCCACACCGGCAGCGTCAGCAGCGGGGGGGGCACAGGGGGTAACGGAGGTCTGTGTGGGCACTTCTCAGTCAGGTGCCCCCCCGCTCCCCCCTCCCGGGATGACTCCTCCTCTCACCGTGGAAACACGGAGACGTGACTGTTACTTACTGTCGCGCGCATCGCTGCTTCTCATCCGGCCGCCGCTGTTCACGGAGACGGAAAAACACGCTCCGGGGTCCGGTAGACAACCCCCCCCTCCAGCCCTCACGAGAAGTCACGTGACCTGCGAGGCGGACGCATCTGGCCGCCGCTTCCAGCAAAAAAAAAAAAAAAAAATCCGTGCCGGGGGAAGGAGGCCGGAGAGCGGCCGCAGCCCGGCACAGGCACGGCGGCTGCTTCCGGCTGTCCTCCGGTGCAGCCCCCCCCCCACCCCCACTCCTCCGTAACCACGGCAACCCGTTCAACAAATAAGCCTGGGGGGGGGGGGTAAATCTCGGTCAGGAACAACAACAATAACGACAGCGACGACGGTGGCGTGAAGTGGCAGGACTTCCGGGTCCAGTGAACAGGCTTCCGGGACACGCACATCATCACAACCCGGAAGTTCGCTCTGCAAACCCTGCGACACGCGGAGGAGAGTCACCTGCACCCCCCCAAAGCCTAATGAAGTGAAATTTATTTGAGAAGAAGAAGAAGAATCCTGCAGCTCGTTTTATTTTTCAACACATCTAAAAGAAAAAAAACTTCAGCGTCCTCAAGCCGATCACGGAGCCATCGACCGATTTTATTGATCGCCATTGATCGATTTTATTTTAAAATAAATCCAACGCCTCTGCGCCCAAATCCAGAGATCGGACGTTTAACAATCCCACAGCAACAGCGCCGCCGCCGCCGCCGACAACCGTCTGCGTAAAACCTGCCAGGACTGAACCCGGTGCCACCGGGACGTCCACGCCACATCGTGCTGCGACGAGGCCGCGCCGCACCGGTCGGCGCCACACGTGCGCCGCGGTTTTATCGCCCCCCGGAGAGCGGGCCCTGCGCTCGCGCTAATGCCGTTAGCTCTGACGTGTCCCTGCCGCCGGTGACTCAGGGTTCCGGTTGCTCTCTGTTTGTTCCTCTTGTTTCCTGTGGCTCGGCAGCCGGGACGACGTGAGGAAAATCCGGGCGCCGTCGGAACAAACGCGCCCCCCCCGCAGCTGGCTGCTGACGTACGCGGCGGTAATTCGAGGCAATTCGATGATCCTCCGCCCTCCAGATTCCCTGGGAAATGTCGCACGATAGCGCAGGGAGGAGGAGGAGGAGGAGGAGGAGGGAGGAGGAGGAGGTGTCCTTCCCACAGGTGTGACACATCCTGAACAATATTCATTATCTTCTCGGCAAAATGACCTCACGGAGGAGCTAATCTGTTGTTTATCAGCGGAGGCATAAAGTGTTATCTCAGCACATAAAGCGAGATCGTCGACGCTTACGTAAGAGCTCGCCAAAAAAAACAACAAACCGCCCGTCACCTGCGATCGATCGGCCTCCTTCGTTAAATCACGTCATCCGTCGGCTCGCGACCTCCCAAACTTCCACACGGGTTTGTAAAATCGTCCAGGTGGTTCCAGCCGATCTGGACGATGAATATCGATTTGCGACGAAGCGGATCGATGGGCGGGATGCGGAGTACTCGTATCCGCTCAGTCAACAGGTGCAGTAATAAAAACCAGCACAGAGGAAAGTGTCCTGAACGCCGCTGAGTCACGTCCACCCCCTCAACGGTCGACCCCCCCCCCAAATAAAAGAAACCTCGTGATGATTCAGTGGCCGAGCAGCATTTTCTTTTTGTTTTGCGACGACTTAAAGCTTTAAATAAAGGTTTTTTTTTCCCCAAACAGAAAGAGAATATTCAGAGGAATAAACACCAATCCAGCGTTTCGACTAATGGCTTATCGATTTGGGTTTTTTTCCCTCAAAAAGTGTTTCCATCGCTCACAAAAACCCAGACCCGAAAACCATCAAAGCGGAGGAACATAAAAATGCACAAAGAGCATGAAAACGTCCGGCGGCAGGTCTAATGAGCAAAATGGAAGAAAATATGAATAAGCGACGGCCGAGCGCGGCGAGCCATTAGCTCGGCTTAAACATCCACAGAAAAAGGCGACTGATTCATCCGTTACCGATTTAACTGCGGACCGAACGGGGGGAGCGGGTGGGGCGGGGCGGGGGTGGGGGAATGGACGGACACGCCGGCGGTGAATCACGCTGTACCCGGAGCGGTCTCAGGTAACGACCCCCAGACAACAACTTCCTCTCTGACTCACAATAATTGGCCCAGCGGAGCGTTAATACCAAACCCAGACCGGGGCACAGAAACCAGAACAAAGGATGAGGTGTCCTCGCCGCGTCTCCGACCGAAAGGTCAGGAGCAGGGGGGGGGGAGGAGGTGGGGCGGGGCGGTCGGCCGTCGCCGCCAATCCTCCCCCACGGGAGTCGCGCCTCCCCCCCCAGGAGGTTCCCGCTCCTCACTCTGCGGCTGTCACCATGTTTGCACCCCCGCCTCTCGTTTTTTTTTTTTTTTTGGTCGTGAGTCACGACACGCAGCGACGTCCAATCAGAGGTGAAGACCGACGGCCACAGACGTCCGGCAGGACAAGTTCACGGCGTCCCCGTTCACCTCGCTCGCTCTCAGCGCCTCGACAGCGGCGATAACGCGGGTAATAAACCGTGGCGTCGAGCCGTTATCGGATCCTCGCAGCTCTCGCCGGCAGGAACGCGTTTCAGCGATCAGCGGCCATATTTACTCCTCCGGCTCTCATAAAGCAGCGTAAACGCCGACATGGGACGTGTTCAGATAACCGGGTTCACCTCTGTGGGAGGCGGTAACTGAATTCCACGAGAACGCCGCCCCAACGCGAGCGGCAAAATCCGATCCCGGCGCGAACAAAAGCCCGATTCACACGTGGGATTTTCCGCTGTGGAAAATGACGAGGCGGGCGGAGAGGCGTGTCACGGGGCAGAGCTAATATTAGCAGGTCTTATCTGCACAAAACGGCGTAAGACGGAGGAAACGACGGGAAAGGTGTCGCCGCGGGTTACGTGCGTTCCCCAAGGAAGTCACGGAAACTCACGCAAACGGCGGGGAAAACCACGGCGGCCTGTCGGCGCCGCTCAGTTTCACCCGGGGACGAAACCAACAACCTGAGCCCAGTAAACCGAGAGATAAAACCAACAAACACCTGTTGTCTCTGCAACTGAAGCGCGGCCCGGCTGGTTTCTTATCTCACAAAGAAAAAAAACATAATTTGCATATCTCCTTCTGCACGAGGTTGAGTCAGGACGAGTTCGCAGCAACGCACAATAAATGATTCGTCAAATTCACGCTCGCCGGCACACGAGCAACGCTGCAGTGTAGATCAGCTGAACGCCACGGCGCCGTTTCCCCGCTCGTCCAGTTACCCGCAGGAAGTTCTCAGCTTCACCAATCACCTCCCCCGGGAACGTCGGCGCTTTTCAGCAGCCCCCGCGTTGACGTTCCCGGGGGGGGGGCCGCTCCGAGCGGAACGACAGCGCGGATGATTCCGCACGGATTAAGACGCGGCGCACGCTGCCGTGCCTCCATTTTTTTCCCCCCACGACACACAACAGCTCAACACGAGACACACCAGGGCGGAGGGCCTACCTGCTGGGGGCCGTCCCCGTTGACCATGGCTGGGGGGGGTGGCGGCGAACCCAGGATTGGGAGTTCAGGGCTGAGAAGCTGGCCGGACTCCAGAGGCGGGGTGTGGTCTGCCATGTCTCCCTCATTCACACCACCGACCAGGTTCTCCTGCAGCAGAAGGTGGAAACGTCACGTTAACGTACGAACAAACACGTTCACTCTTCCTGATCGTTACTAAATACGACTGTTTATATTAAAACCAAGACGACAGAGACGCTTCAAAGTTGGGGTACGAGGTTGGGAACGCTTCATATCCTCCATCTCCTTTCATATTAAGGTCTATATTTAATTATTTAAAATTCTGCCTCGGGCCCCGGGGGAAATAACCTGTAAATGCAGAGTTATTTCCAGTAAAAAAAAGACGCGGTGACGAGCTGAGGCTCAGCGAGCCGGAATTTGACGCACGTCTTAATTAATTTCCACACGCGTCCATTGTTTTTTCCGCCGGCAGTCGTGCGCTGGCAGCGTTTTCTGGCGGAGCGGCCCACTCGCTTACCCTGAAAGATATTTTCTGATGAGGTCACACCCGGCTGCTCCCTCCGTGCTAAACAGGCCTGATTAAAAACCAATGAAAGGTGCATTTTCTTTTCCCAGGATATAAAACTGAAGCTGAAAAGTGACCGGAAACTCGGGTCTGTGTTGCAGCAGGAGCGTTGTGGCTCGCTCCCGATTTGTCTGCACATTTACATGTGTGAAATCGAACGAATCGAAGCTGAACGCGCCTCGTAAATTCAAGCAACCCGCAAATGCAGATGAAGCGAGAGGGATTATACAGAAGCTTGTGTCAAGTCGAACCCGATGAGAGTATCTGGAGGAGATACAGCGCCTCTCAACAATGAGATGAGTTAAGGGAGGGGGGGGCACACTGAGGACTAACCACCGTGAAAGGATCACCTGCCTAAAAAAAGAAAAAGTCCATTAAAAAACACACAACAGACGAGATAAATCGAACACGTGTCCTTGAACCTTAATCACAATCTGGCGCATGCGCCGCTCCCACCTGACGGTGATCTGGCTTATCTGCTGGTTTTAGCCCCTCCCCTCCTTAAGCTCAAACGGCCAAGTCAGTTTACAGCGCGACGGTCAATGAACTGGATTTGAGGGGAACTCCTGCCACAGCGGAGGACTGATACGAGATTAGCCCGTTCTTACGAGCAGGCTTTGGATGATGGCCGGCTTCCTCCGCGGTCATTAGGCCTCCGAGTCGCTCGCCGCTGCGGCGGCTCCGTGCGTTAATGTACGACAGGGTCACGTAAATCCGTGTGAACGGATGCTTTTCCTTTCCTGAGGGTGAATGGGTTGTGTTTTTTTCCCCTCCACACCCCCGTTATTAAAACACCTGGGTGTTACCTGCGGAGGCTGGCACTCCACTTATGAATACACAGTGCTGGTACTTTCCCCTCTTCACTCCCACGCCTCCTCTGGGAAAACACAGGGCCGTAAAAGTTGCAGATGAACAGAAACAGTTTTAAAAAACGTCCCCCGATGACCGAGGAGTTAAACTCCCTTTTACCGCCGCCCCCCCCCCATTAAACTGAAGCCTGTGCACAGCTTTTCCTGTTTGCGGCACAATAAACGGCGCTTGTACCGAAATTGGGAAACTGCTGCAGCATCTGTCGGCGCCCTGATTTTACATCCCATTTGAATGTGGCTGATGGAGCAGCAGATCAGGACGAAGCAGCTGTTTCTCAGTTACACAGACGGTGTGTGTGTGTGTGGGGGGGGGGGGGCACACTGTGTGATTGTGTCCAGCCCAACACTGCTGTATATTCCTGTATAAATACAAATATATAAATCATTAACATGCAGGTGATGAAGAAGCCCACGAGGTGTGGTCCTGAGCTGGGTTTTTGCACCTGTGCGGTTCACCTGGAACACCTGGAGAAGCTCCACGCGGCGTGTAACAGCTGTTCCAGCGCGTTTACTGGCTTAGCATTAGCCACCGTGCTAACCCCGTCCCCCCCGGGCTCCGTAAATCACGTAACTTAACGTGTCGGACTCCTCGTGCTAAAGTCAGATTTTTCCTCTGTTCGTGGCCGAGGAGTCACCAGGGGTTAGCTAGGTGGCAGCCAGGGCAAGTGTTTACTTTAGCTACAGGTGTGTGTGTGTGTGTGTGTGTGTGTGTGTGTGTGTGTGTGTGTGTGTGTGTCACGGCCGCTCGTTACCTAACTGCGGAGCACGAACACACGGAAAAGCGTTTACTGCGAGTTCCCGTAAGAGACGCGGAGTCGATGCACCGGCAGACGAGCTCGGGCTAACGTTACTCACTCAGTCAGGTCGGCGCAGCAGCAGCAGCAGCAGCAGCAGGAGGAGGAGGAGGAGTGGAGCAGGAGCAGCAGGAGTCTGAACTGACACGCCGATGCGCAGCGATGGCTCCCCTCCGCAGCTCGTCCACCCCCGGACGCTTCAACGTCAGCGAGCTCCGACGGCCCGCTGTACCTCTGCGACACCTGAGACGGGGAACTAGCTAGCTACCTGGGCAAACACAGGACAAGGCAGAAATGTGACATGCTAGCGTCAGCTACCTAATGCTAACCCAGCTAACGGCTAGCGAGTCGAAGGTGCGCTTCTTTCGTGATACGAACGACGGCCGCTCGCGTCGACTACACCCAAAACAAAAACAGAAGTAGCCGGCTGGCGACGGCGACGCCGGGTATCGATAATAATCCCCTTCTAATTGCCAATTCTATCGAGATAAGTTTCCATCCGACCCCGCTCCGCGCATACAAGGCAGGAATTTCGCCATCGCTTACAGGGCTCTGCGCGCATGCGCGTTACAGCGGCTCATGACGAATCCCAAAATTCCAGGATAGCGAGGAGAAACGTTCCCGGTGCCGTCGCGTTGGTTTTTATTCGGTTCGCGGCGGCGGCGGCGGCGGCGGCGGACGTGCTCGGTGTCGGTCGCTGGGGTATCAACTCGCGTCTCTTCCTACACCGCGGCGGCTATTGAGGAAAACCGTAAGGTTGACGTGGCCGCGCTCGGTTCGTCCACCGGGTCAGCCACAGAGCGACGTGCGCGCCGAGCGACACGCCGAGCAAACCGCTGGACTTACCCGTGTGCCAACTTGTCAGACTCGACCTGGCGTCGCCGGGCTGCAAATGTATGTACGCCGAACCCGAGCCCAGCGTCGTACGCCAAGTTTCCGGTCCACCTTAACGGCATCGCGTCGCATTTACAGGACGCCGTTTGTAGTCATCGTTCATTTGTTCCGTGTTTCCTGCCGGGAAACAGAATAACTACAAGCATCTATAGATAAAGTGCCACTGCACCTGTCCATCTGTCTTACATCAGATTTTAATGTCTCTCATGTGTGACATTATACAGTGAAAGGTACAAAGTCAAATATACATGAATATACACGTACAAACTGGTATGTGATGCCTTTATTTCCCTCGGGAAACAAATGCGCACCAACGCACTTCCAATACGCCTGCGTTATGTTTCGGGTTACAACTGAAATACCCCCTTCAGTGTTTATTTTCTGCAAATTTATTAATGCATTTGAACATATTTTCGAATAAAACATTAGCATGTCTGCAAGGCTTTGACACAAACAAGCGCATGTGTCACGCTGTCCACTGCTCCACCTGCTGGACCTGATGAAGGAGCGCCACGCTGCTTCCCGTTAGTAAAACAGAGTCCTGTAGCATACAGCTAGTTTTAGAAAATTCTGATGAGCCATTATTAATATTATTAATATATATGTATAGTCTCTGACGAGATGATCTGGTTACAGTAGGTTTCTGTATGTGTCTTATTCTCTGTTTGGATATTTATTATGGTTTTCTCTGCATTTATGGGGACAGAAACATCTAATAATACAATAAAAAAAAATAATAAATTAGAAATACATTAGTTCGGTACAGTAGTTCGAAATTACGACTTCCTTGAACGCACCATCCAGTTCCAGGAAGTACGGCGGTGATATTTTTTTTTTCTGTCCAGTCGGCGCTGTAGCGATTAAAGCTAGCGACAACAAGGTGCCGCGACCGCAGCTGTCGGCAGGTTGAAGCGCATCAGATTCCCGACATGATTTCATCCGCAACTTGATAAGAGATTTAAAAAAAAAAATGTCGGCTGTCATTTCCTCAGCGTCACTGCCGATCAAAGAAACGACGCCGCGGACGAAACACTAGCTAGAAACCACCGCAAGGTAATGTCAACAACAACAACAACAACAACAACGATGCTAATTAGCTTTATCTCCATCTGTCATAGCATCGTTACAGCTGGTTACCGCTCATGCTAATGCTGCTACACTGCTAGCATGTAAACACAGGATGCAGCTCCGACAACACAACGCGCCTAGCTTCATACGTGTGTGTGTGTGTGTGTGTGACAGCTCATATAAAGTGCGTGTGTGTGTGTTATCACAACATATTGCGTCAGACATGACTAACTTTTCCATAGCATGTTCAAACTTTGCGGTTGTGACGTAGAGTCTGACTGTAATCAGCTGTTAATTTCTACATGATGTCAGTCATGATAGAAAACGGAAGAACTGAACATAAACCGTTATCACAGAAAACCGAGCCAGGCCTGTACACGGTCTCCATTAAACACCATTACATCAGTGGTTCTGGTTCTGGTTCTGGTTCTGGTTCTCCCACCATGGTGATGTAAAGTAAAACAGAATATTCCCCGTCTCCATGGAAACATGGTGCTGGGCTGTGGCTGTTTGGAGAGGACGGACAGACGGACCTGGACTTCACCCGTCCCCGTCAGTAAACACAAGTTAACAGGACTCGGGCTCGGGGCCCAGTTCCTGTCCATGATTTATCCACCGGTCTCTGTGCATCTGTCACCACAGACGACGTTAAACTTCCCCTGCGGTTCTTTTCTCTCTCTCTGTGTTTTATTAGCTGTGTTATGAATAACGAGGGCCGGAGCGTGACAACTTATTCCTGCTCGACCGTGACTCAGCGTTTCCCTCTTCCAGTGTGAATCGGTTTCACATTTGGATTATCTTTGCACCGAGGCCTTGTGTGTGTGTGTTTTTTTTTTTACCCCCCCTTCATGTGTAAACATCTGGCCGAGTCATATCCACATGTGTCGGACTCTGCTCGCTTCGCAGCCGAGGAGTATGCTGGACGTGGGGAAGTGGCCGGTGTTCGCCCTCCTCCCTCCTGAGGACCTGCGCCTCATCCGACAGGCCTGCGTGTTCGGCAGCGCCGCCAACGAAGCCCTCTATGTCACAGTCAGCGACGAGGTAAGCCGGATGGGTGGGGGTGGGTGGGGGTGGGGGTTTTAATCCCATCGCCCACAGGGTTAAGACGCGTCGCGGGGCTCTCTGCGATGCCGACTGGATCGGTCCCGGTTCAGAGGAGGAGGAACGCCGCGGGCCTCCGGGCCTCTGCGGGGATAAGCAGATAGAAGGAGGTTATCTTTAGCCGCAAATACCCGAGCCAGCGCCGCTTTTATCCCGGGGAAAGGTTGGAAGAGCGCGACTCGTGCGTTTGTTTGTCCCCGCGGCAGCCGGCAAGCATCACAGGAGACGGCTCGGCTGCAGATGGAGCTTTAATCTGAAATACTTAGTCTGTTAATCAGACACAAAATTAATGGTTAAAATCTCTGCGCTGCATTTTTCTCGACGTCACAGCCAATTAATAGAAAAATCAATAGACTGCTGAGTGTGAAATAGCTTTTTTTCCCATTAATTCAAACCTGGATTATGATCACGAGTCTCAGCGTGCATCAGTGAACGCCGGCGCGTCGCGCCCGCGTGTTATGGATCAGCATCAGCAGCATTTTCGGCCGTGATGTCTGCAGGTCTTCGCTCTGGGCACCAACTGCAGCGGCTGCCTGGGGCTCGGGGACCTTCAGAGCACCATCGAGCCGCGCAGGATCGACGCCCTGTGCGGGAAGAAGATCGTGTCGCTGAGCTACGGGACGGGGCCGCACGTGGTCATCGCCACCGCAGGTAATCCACCTCAGAAAACTCGTATTTGTCCCCGACAGGGCCGCTCTGTGTCCCTGCATCCTCGGACCGGGTCCTGGTGCAGGGTAGCCGTCTTCCCGCGGGACGCCTGCTCAGGCCGTATGACCCGGTCACGCCTCAGCCATGTTTGGACGTTACAGCCTCGTCTTGAACGTGGGGGGTGTGTCTGTGTTGACAGTTAAAAGACCGGCTCTTCATTCTCACTTCCGTTTTCTCAGAACTTCTGTGTCTGCAGACGCGTGCGAGTTTCATCCCTCGCTGTGAATCGCGCTCAGTCGACCGTTTTGTTATCGGTTCACAAAACATTAACCACTGAGACAACAGGAATTAAAGTTTGCCTGCTGCCGCGCAGAGGGAGAGGTGTTTGCCTGGGGCCACAACGGCTACAGCCAACTGGGCAACGGGACCACCAACCACGGCCTGACCCCCGCCCTGGTGTCCACCAACCTCCTGAGCAAGAGGGTGACGGAGGTGGCGTGCGGCTCCCACCACACCATCGCCCTCACCACCGACGGAGAGGTGACTCGTCCTGCCGTCGTCTCTGCGCGTGCGTGCGTGTGTGTGTGTGTGTGTGTGTGTGTGTGTGTGTGTGTGTGTGTGTGTGTGTGTGTTCGTGTGCACGCCGATCACGCCGTCCTGTTTGTGCGCTCAGGTGTACGCGTGGGGCTACAACAACTCGGGTCAGGTGGGCTCCGGCTCCACCGCCAACCAGCCGACGCCGCGCCGGGTCAGCAGCTGCCTGCAGAACAAAGCGGTGGTCAACATCGCCTGCGGTCAGCTCTGCTCCATGGCGGTTCTGGACAACGGAGAGGTAACGGCTCGGGGTCAGAGGTCGGCAGAATCCCGCCCCCCGGACGCGTCGTCTGATTGTGTGTTTTGCAGATCTACGGCTGGGGCTACAACTGCAACGGGCAGCTGGGTTTGGGCAACAACGGCAACCAGCAGACGCCGTGCAGGATCGCCGCGCTCCAAGGCATCAACATCATCCAGGTGAGGAGAGACAGAGCTCTTCTTCTTCTTCTTCTTCTTCTTCTTCTTCTTCTCGTCTACGTGGGCTAACCTTCATCTTCACGGCGCTCGTCCTCCTCTGCGCGCAGGTCGCCTGTGGGTACGCGCACACGCTGGCACTCACAGACGAGGGCTTCGTTTACGCCTGGGGGGCCAACTCCTACGGGCAGCTGGGAACGGGCAACAAGAGCAACCAAGCCCTCCCCACACAGATAAACACGGACAAGGAGAGGTCAGGGTTGTGTTTCTCACACACACACACACACACACACACACACAGTGACGGGTCGCCGGAGGTTTACGTGCCGCTTCCCGTCGCCAGGATGGTGGAGGTGGCGGCGTGTCACACCAGCCACACGTCGGCCGCCCGGACCCAGAGCGGGCAGGTCCTGATGTGGGGTCAGTGCAGAGGTCAGGCCGTGGCCAGCCCCCACCTCACCCACTTCAGCAGCACGGACGACGTGTTCGCGTGCTTCGCCACGCCCGCGGTCACGTGGCACCTCCTCTCTGTGGGTAAGGACGGGCGAGGTTCCAGGTAATGGCGGCGCGCTGTGTCAAATTCCTGGAAGCGGCGCAACAAACAGGAAACTCTCTTCCTTCCTTCTTCCTGCGCAATCACTCGCGATCGGTTCTCCGTGACCCCGGAAAAGAAAACGATTATTTGTGTAAATGTATACGTGCTGATTAAAACTCTCCGTCTTGACCCGTGCCAGACGGAGACGACTACCTGACCGTGGCCCAGTCTCTGAAGAAGGAGTTCGACAGTCCGGAGATTTCCGACCTGAAGTTCTTGGTGGACGGGAAGTGCATCCATGTTCACAAAGCGCTGCTGAAAATCAGGTACGGAGCAAAAACAAAAATCCGTTACACGCAAATGAGGATGACGTGACGTTTCCTGGGCCGCGTCCCCAAGATAAAAAACAAACCCAGATAAACACAAACCTGGGTTCCACTTCTCAGAAAGCAGGATGTTGTTTGTGAGTCACCATCCATGCGACGCGCCGGCCCCGCCCCTCTCTTCCTCCTCAGGTGCGAGCATTTCCGCACGCTGCTCAACGAGACGGACGAGGACGCCATCGAGATCCAGCAGTTCTCCTACCTGGTGTACCGGGCCTTCCTGGAGTACCTGTACACGGACACCATCAACCTGCCACCAGAGGACGCCATCGGTAAGCCCTTCGCCTCCGTCCTCTCCTCACGAAGTCTCCTTCCCTTCTTTCCTCGACCCCGTGACCTTTTCACTTGACGTCTAGGAAAAGTCGAGAGGAGTTTTTTTTGTTTTTTTACTTTTTGACCGCAGCCACTCAGACCAGAGGAATGAAGTCAGCGCAATAACACACTCCCCTGTGTGTGTGTGTGTGTGTGTGTGTGTGTGTGTGTGTGTGTGTGTGTGTGTGTGTGTGTGTGTGTGTGTGTGTGTGTGTGTGTGTGTGTGTGTGTGTGTGTGTGTGTGTGTGTGTGTGTGTGTGTGTGTGTTTGTGTGTGTGTGTGTGTGTGTGTGTGCAGGGTTGCTGGACCTGGCCACCTTCTACCGGGAGACGAGGCTGAAGAGGCTCTGCCAGGAGACGATCAAGCGAGGCATCTCCGAGGAGAACGCCATCACTCTGCTCTCTGCCGCCGTCAAGTACGAGGCGCAGGTGAGTCCGACGCGGCAGCGGCGCGGCGGCGCCCGGTCCGTTTTCCGCTCCTCCTCACCCCCCCCCCTCTTCCTTTTCCAGGACCTGGAGGAGTTCTGCTTCAAGTTCTGCGTCAACCACCTGACGGCGGTCACGCAGACTCAGGCCTTCGCGGACATGGACCACGACCTGCTCAAGAACTTCATTAGCAAAGCCAGCCGCTACGGCGCCTTCAAAAACTGACGAGAGGCCCCCCCCCCCGCCGCCGCCACCGCCAACCCCCCCGCGGTGACAGATTTGACTCGATGAGGTCACGAGGGTTGACGAGGAACCAAAGTAAACACGAGGCTGACGAGCAGGGGACGTAAACGCTGGAGGGGAGGGAGGGTTCAGGTTTCAATGCTTCTGTGTTACTGAGGCGGGGGGGCGGGGGTGGGGTGGGTGGGGTGGGGGGGTGAGGTGGTGGTGGTGGGGGCGGGGGTGGTCGGGGTTTCGGAGCTCATCACCAGGAGGATGTGGCACGGGGGCCACCCTCGAACCTGAAACTGCTGCACACGAAACTCAAAAGACGGGGGGGTCGGGGTGTCGCGTGTGTGCGAACGAACGCAAAGTGTCGCACGCCGCGAGGGAACAGGAAGCAGCGATGGGCGCCGCGTGACGCCAACGTGTGGCAGCGAGTAGAACCCACGTCATTCTGCACTAGAACCCGTCTGAATAGAACCTAACAAAGCGCTTCTACTTTAACGAGCCAATTGTTTTTGATAATTACTAAAAAAAAAAAAAAATGCCTGTGTATTTTACTTTTGTACGGAAACCACTGCTGTCAGTCACACTAACGTATTAAAATGAATAACGAGCAGCTGATGAGTTATTGCTGTGACGGGAACAGTTTTTTGTTTTTTTTACAGGTAAACGTGCAGCAAGTACACAAAAAGAGAAACACATAAAAAAAAGAGAACAATAAAGAGCGGCTCCAGAAACAAACAACAAACACCTTCTTTGTTCGCAGGTGGGAAACGCTAAAGTGTCCCATTGTTCTTTAAACGCCCCGCTTCAGTTTTCCCAGCATGCAACAGTTCCCCTCGGTTGGAGTTTAAGGCTCATTAATCCCGACGAGAAGCATTTTAACAGATTAAGTGGCCTGTTTTTCTCTCGTGGGATTAATTTAATTTTTTACAGATTATGACACTTTTTTTTTTTTTTTTTTTTAAATAACTGGCATCATCGAACCGTTGGCCTCGGGCGCCGCTTTGCAGCCGGCAGCGTTCGCATCTCTTCCTGGACTCGCGTGTCTCTGCGCCGCGGTTTTCGCACGTTCCTCGCCTCGGGGAGCGACGGCAGCTCGAGCTCGAGACACGCCGCCATTTTGGGGGGGGGGACACCTGTCGGCTTCTTGATGAGTCAGCGCTCGCCTCGCCGCCTGTGACAGGAAGCAACAGGATGTGGTCCGGAGCAAACGGGTTCGCCGCCGCAGAGCGAGGGCGCAGGTGGCGACGAGAGCCAGATCAGCCACGACCCAGAACAGACGATGTCCCCGAGACGAGGGGGGGGGGGGGTGGGGGGGTTTGACTGCGATGACCTCTGACCCCTGAAAACACCCAGAATGGGAAGGTGCGTCCACGTGTTGCAGTGGAGCCACCGACTTAATAATCTGCAGGAGACTCAGCGGCCTCGGATCAGAACCGAGCGAACTCACCCGCCTCCCTCGCAGAATGTTCTGAACGTGGAGTTTGGGTCGGCGCCGCCAGAAGACTGTGGCCGCACAGGAAGTCGTTCATATCATCGGAGAACCTCGGCACAGGGACGTTCTGGACGTCACCCGAAGAACGTCCCTGTGCCGAGGTTCTCCGGCGCCGTGCGTCCGGCCCGCTCAAAGACGAGTTGCTTCAGGGATTGAGTCGGGTCGCCGTCCGTTCACGCAAACGTTTCGCTCGGTACAGCAGCGGCGGCCGCGCCGGTGACGTCATCGTCAGAGCGTGGCGTCCCGCGGACAGGACAGGAAGCGCAGCGCGGCTTACCGCTTCCTGTCATTGTGGGGAAACGTCTCCGTCCAGTCCGTCTCACGCACGTGAAGCGCCTGTTTTTGTGGAGGGAGCTGTTGTGCGAGCGCGAGACGACGGCAGCTCCAGGTTTCTGTATTTTGTGTGTTTGTTTTTGTGGCAGACCGACGCTGGCCGCCTCTTTGATCCTCCTCCAGTTTCTTTGGCAGCTGGATCAAGGCGTCACGTTAGCAAACCAGAACACACACACACACACACACACACACACACGCGTTTTTGCAGTGAGTCGCACAACTGGCCACAGAAATCAGAAGTTCCTCCTGCTAACCGCTTCATGTGCAACTCAAGCTGCACTGAACCCATTAAAGGAGAGTTTGAATGTTGAGATGTGTGTGTGTGTGTGTGTGGGGTGGGTGGGGGGGTGTCACTTACTGGACAGAGAAATCTCTCTGTTCTCATCTCATTTCCAACTTCCTCTTTTCAGAATCAAACACTGTTCTTCAGCCCACGCAGGCCGGCAACAACGAGGAGACAGTTCAGCTGTGACCCCCCCCCACACACACACACACACATACACTCACACACACACACACACACACACACACACACACACACACACACACACCACCCCCCCAACCTCGGGGCTGTTTCTCGACCTTCTCGGGCACTTCTGACCTCGAGTCGGCGGCAGTGCTTCGACCACATTGAGAAAAAAAAAAAAAAAAAAAGTCAAACCGTCTTTGTTACAAAACAAGCGCCGTCAAATCTGTATAAATCACGACATCGCTGCGATTGGTTCGACTGATAACTGGAGTTAAAAAGCAAAGTAGTGACGCGTTTCCGTGTTTTCATCAAATCTGATAAAAAAAAAAAAGTCTGGGTGAAGTTCCCTCACTGCTCCTCCATCTGCAGGAGCAGACAAAGGGGTGGGAGGAGCCGGGCTGCAGGAGGGAGGAGGAGGAGGAGGAGGAGGAGGAGGAGTCACGGCAGCTGCTGCTCCTCTTCGACTACAAAAAAACCCCGGCTGCGGCCGCGTGAGCACAAAGGAGAGAGAGACGGACCCGAGGACGGACCCGGCGGAGCAGAACCCCCGAGGCCCAGAGAGAGAGAGAGAGAAAGACAGAAGAAGAGGAGGAGGAGGAGGAGAGGAAGAGGAGGGGGGGGCAGGAAACAGACTCTGCAACAAACACCCTCACATTGTGACACTCAGAGAGGGGAGGGGGGGGGCTCCAGCTCCGGCTTCACTTCTTCTACGTCCTGCGCCGTGTGCGGTGTCAGCACTTTGTGAGGAGCTGGACCCGAGCTGGACCTACAGGACCGGACCCGAGCTGGACCCTAGAGGATCGGACCCGAGCTGGACCCTAGAGGACTGGACCGGAGCGCCATGGACTCCAACACGCCGGCGGCGGTCGGGCACTTCCTGAGCGAAAAGGGAGGGGGTGCTACTTCTGGATTTATCTGAGTGAGTAAAGCTGCGACTTGGGGGGGTGAAGCCCGGTTGGAGAGACACCACCGGGAGGAGGAGGAGGAGGAGGGTGGAGGTCACGCCAGCCTGAGTCTCCGTCCTCTGTAGGAGGGGGGGGGGTGTCCAGCATGAAGTTCCCCCCAAAATAACTGAAGACGCGTGGGGGGGACTCGTCTGGATCATGTGACGCGGACCGAGCGACTCACGGTGGGTTCTTCTCGACATATATAAAAAGCCTCCACCCGCGACGCTCCGCCTCCCACTCCCGGTCCACGCCGCCCCTCGCTTCAACCGGCCCGATGGCGGCGAACGTCTGGGCGAACGCCTCCACCTGCAACAAGACGGACGAGTTCAAGTACCCGCTGTACAGCGCGGCGTTCAGCGCCGTGTTCGTGGTGGGGCTCGTCACCAACGTGGTGGCCATGTACATCTTCGTCTGCTCGCTGAAGCTGAGGAACGAGACCACCACCTACATGATGAACCTGGTGGTGTCCGACCTGCTCTTCGTCTTCACGCTGCCGCTGCGCGTCTTCTACTTCATCAACCGCAGCTGGCCGTTCGGCGTGACGCTGTGCAAGGTCTCCGTCTCGCTCTTCTACACCAACATGTACGGCAGCATCCTCTTCCTCACCTGCATCAGCGTCGACCGCTTCCTGGCCATCGTGTACCCGTTCCGCTCGCGCGCGCTCCGGACCAAGCGCAACGCCAGGATCGTGTGCGCCGCCGTGTGGGCGCTGGTGCTGTCCGGCAGCCTCCCCACGGGCTTCATGCTGGAGACCACGTCCCAGGAGGGCAAGACCAACGCCACCTTCTGCTTCGAGAACTTCTCGTCCAAGCAGTGGAAGGCTCACCTGTCCAAGGTGGTGATCTTCATCGAGACGGTGGGCTTCATCATCCCGCTGCTGCTCAACGTGTGCTGCTCCGTCATGGTGCTGCAGACGCTGCGGCGGCCGCGCGCCGTCAGTCACGGCGGCGAGCTGAACAAGACCAAGATCCTGCGGATGATCGTCGTGCACCTCTTCATCTTCTGCTTCTGCTTCATCCCCTACAACGTCAACCTGGTCTTCTACTCGCTGGTCCGCACCCAGACCCTGAAGGGCTGCTCGGTGGAGTCCGTGGTGCGCACCATCTACCCGGTGGCCCTCTGCATCGCCGTCTCCAACTGCTGCTTCGACCCCATCATTTACTACTTCACCTCGGAGACCATCCAGAACTCCATCAAGAGGAAGTCCACGGCCGGCCGTCGCGTACGACGCCAAGTTCTCCGAGGCGCTGGGGTCGGAGTCCAGCTCCAACCTGCAGGAGAACCTGAGGAACCTGAAGGCCAAGGTCTTACACAACGAGTCTTCAGTGTGACGGAGGCACATGGAAGAACTTTATTTTGTTTTTTTTGGAGCGCTTCGTGAAGAACCTGCCAAAAAAACCAAAACAGTATTATCTGATATTCATCTCAGGGCGAACGTTTGGACCTTCACTGACTCTCTGCTCGTCCGTGGATTTATTTATTACGACGTCTTCATTTCCCGTCTCCTGTGGAAACTGTTGACGGTGACTGAACGTGCCTTTATATCTGAACTCCGGCGCCGACTTCACGACAGCGTCCGTTAAATTAAAGTTACACTGTGCTAGAAATCGTGCAGAGCTGTGTTTTTTTTGTTTTAATTGTGAATTAATTAAGTGTAACTGCCATTAAATGCACTGACGTGTGTTTCCAGCACTCGTAAATAAAAGTCGTGCACTGTTTGAAGTCAGTTTCGTTGGAAATGCTGAGCAGAACCGCGGCAGAGGCAGAGAAGTGGAAGTAAAAAAGTCTGACGCTCGCCGAGGGGGCGCCAGCTTCCTGTGTGGCAACCGTCGATGGTAAAGGGGAAGTCAAACGCGCTCGAGTAAACGCGCGAGTAAACGGCGTCAGGCCCCGGACCGAAACGGCGACGGGTCTTAAAAATAGAAGCTTAAAAATATAAAACATAGAGAAAATTTTAGAATCATTTTTTATACTCACGTCATTGGATAAAATTAGTTAAAAATAATTTTAAAAAAAGCTTTAACGTGTTATAACGGCGTGAAAAAAGGCACCAGGGTTTAAAAAATGACAAAAAAAATCTTGAAAATATTTTTTAATATAAATATTCATCGTTAAAAATAAACTCAGTGACTCAGGACGCCTGGCGTGACGTCATTTTCTGAATCGCTGCTTTATTAAAAAAAAAACTAGGTTGAAAGTGGCGTTTGTGGGAATCGGCACATGTGACACATGTGACACGTCTGTCCCGGACCGGTGACGTGGCGGCAGCGTGAGAGCCGCTAACACAAAGCACATGCCCGACTGGAAACTTTATTGACATAACCTGAGAGTCAGTCGGCAGCTCTTTGCTTGCGCCCCGCCCACAGCGCCGGGTACGGGGGCTCTTGTGAAAACAAACACGGGGCAATCTGACACCGGGGCGGCGGCGGTTCCGGTCCGCTCAGACGGCCCCAGCCCGTCTTCGCCCGTCTTTGATCGAGTTCGGGTTCTGTGTCAGATCGGCAGCAGGTCACGGCTGTGCTAATCTGGGTCAAAGGTCATAGCCAAGACAGGAAATGGCCGTTTAATCAGAATGTGACTGATGAATGTTTCCACATCTATTCAGAACCGGACCCAGAACCTGAAGTTTCACGCTCTGTCGGACCCCCCGGCCTCACGTGAGCCCAGCAGGCTCCTCTATCTAATCAGCCGGGCCTGTCGTCTCCCAGCATGCCGTGCGGTGAGAAAACACAGACGCCGCCGCTCTCCTCCGCATCGCACACGTCCTTCTCGTTTTTTTTTTTTTCCCCTCCGCTTCGTTTGCGAACACGTGAAGCGGCGGCCGAGGTCACGGAGAAAACGGGCGCCGCGTCGAGTCCGAGACGTCGTCAGAGCGAGCGGAGACGAAAACACGGCGGGGTCAGGCCTTCGCCCTCCTCCAGTGGACCTCTTTGAAGTTCCCTCAGTGTGTTTGGTGTGTGTGTGTGTGTGTGTGTGTGTGTGTGTGTGTGTGTGTGTGTGTGGGACGTTAGTATAACAGCCGTGAACCTTTGCACAGATCTGATATGGGATAGTTGGAAAATTGTCTGAGGCTGAAAGTGAGAAAAGTGTGATTGTAATCAAGAACAATGTGTGTGTATGTGTGTGTGTGTGTGTGTGTGTGTGTGTGTGTGTGTGTGTGTGTGTGTGTGTGTCTGGAGGTGGGGGGGGCAGTGTCGTCAAACCGAGAAGCCACAGGTCCCAGCATGAGAGCATGACATGTGTGCGACGGTTATCAGTTCTGTGAATCCTGCTGGGAATTCCAGAAAAGACTCACATGTTTCCACACACACACACACACACACACACACACACACACACACACACACACACACACACACACACACACACACACACACACACACACACACACACACACACACACTGCTGGACACGTGAGACGCAGCAGCGTGTCCAGTCGTCCCACCTGATGGGACGGTCTGTTTTTTTTTTTTTTTTTTAAATCACGTCCAATCAGACGCCGTCGTTCCGCCCGGCTTCGACCACAGAGGTCGGCGCCCCGGTACCACACCAGAGGTCACCGGGTCAGAACCCAGAACGGCCACAAACGTCCAGTGTTAAAACCTCCTCTGTTCGCCGCAGCTGCGTGTTAATAAAGTTGAAACCGAAACCCCGTGACGAGACGCGGAAGTTCCCGGCTGAGGTTCTGCTGAACCCAGCGCTGGGCGGGATCAGCGGGCCGGGCCGGGCCGGGCCGGGCCCCTCTCGCGCCGCGGGCTCGTAAACAAAACGAGCAGAACGCAGCCCGCGGCACGGACGCACATGAAAGCTCACGGGTCAAAGGTCGGCGGCGTTTTCCCCCACGAGGAATTTCCGCAGGCCGCAGGAAACCCGTTCCCGCTTCTTCTGCTCCTCGTCTTCCTCGGCAGAACCCGGGTTCCTTTGACCCACAGCCCTGGTTCCGAACCAGGACTCTGAATAATTTAATAATCTCTGTTGTTTACTCTGGAAGTTCCTGTTTCAAAAAACAATCTCCTTCCTGAAGAACAACTTGTAACCGTCGCCTCAGTGTGGGAGGGGCACAGCTCACCAGAGCCCCCCCCCCCCGAGGGTGTGTGTGTGTGTGTGTGTGTGTGTGTGTGTGTGTGTGGGGTTATCTGCACCGGCTCCAGAACAAACCACACAATTAGCCCGCTGGCAGATAAGACCTGGACGAGTGGTACCGCCGGGCCCGGGACACATCAGGATTCATTACCCAAACAAAACCAGAGCAGAGGATTAGCCCCCCCTCTCCCACACACACACACACACACACACACACACACACACACACACACACACACACACACACACACACACACACACACACACACACACACACACACACACACCCCTCCCCCTGTGACACAGGCAGACTGAACTTCAGGCAAACCGGGACAAGTCCAAGCGAAAAGTGGTCCAAAACAGGAAACATAATTGCTGCATGTATGGTCCCTTCAGCACATCACACACACACACACACACACACACACACGCACACACACGCACACACACGCACACACACACACACACACACACACGCACACACACACAGATTGTTGCTTCTCCTTTGAAGTCGTGCATCTGAGATACAGACACAGAATCACGGGGCCGAGGGGTTTAACGGGGAAACAGCATTTCAAGGCCTGAATCAATCTGTGTCATTTTCATCACGACAACAACAACAACAACAACACAACACAGCTGAACCCGAGACTAAAGAGTGGATCCATGGAAGAAGTCTCTGCTGACACTTATTGATCTATTATTGGCTCTGAGGAAGGACGGGGTGTGTGTGTGTGTGTGGTGTGTGTGTGTGTGTGTGTGTGGGGGGGGGGCGGAGCTGGACCATCACGAGCTGCCGGGCGTGCGAGCCGCGAACAATGGCGATATTTTTAAAACCACAAATGGCTGATCCACATCATCTCAATTTAACAGCCCCCCCCCACCACCACACACACACACACACACACACACACACACACACACACACACACTGTCCGACTGGAGACAATGGGGCTGGTGTATTTATAGCAGCAGGAGAGAGAGGCCGAACAGGAAACACTTCTCTTCGCCGCCGGAGTCACACCTGCCTTGTGTTTCTTCATGTGCGGTTCTGGGCGGAGAAACCAGAACCATCCGCTAGAACCCCCACCCACACCCACACTCACACACCACCACCCTCAGTGAAAGTGTTTGCACCAGAGCCGCCGGGTCAGGGTGCATCTGCAGAACTCTTCCTGAGCCGCGAGCGTCAAAACAAAGACGGCAACGGCAGAAGCTGCTTGGCCCGCGGGTTTCCCAGAACCGAAGGCCGCCGGTGCGATACGGGGGGGTGGTGTGAGCTGCGACCCGAAGCGTGGCGGTTCTATATAAAAGTTCTGCTTCGGCTTCGACCCCGCGACCCCCCGGCGCCGTCGGCACGCGGCAAGAAAGTTCTGCGCGGACCCGTTTACAGCTGAGATACAGCAGACGCGACTTCACATCCTTCCTGCGGGAGGAAGCCCCCGCTCTGTTCTCCCCCGTCAGGACTTTTTGGTTTTTTCTTCTTCTTCTTTTGTTCGAGCGCCTCGACACGAACACGCACAGGAAACGCTGAACACGGACGTTTGTGGAGCTTCACACAATTTATTGTCGCGTCTTCTTGTGCGATTATTCGTCGCCGAACATTCACACCAAGGGTCGAGTTTCAAAACACGTTTCATTTCCTCGACAAAATAAACCGCGAACATGAAACAGACACCCACACACACACACACACACACACACACACACACACACACACACACACACACACACACACACCTCCCATCACAAGGACACACAACTGGATCTTTCCTGCACATGAACGTGGAGGGAAACACAGGAAGTGAAAAGGCGGGAGTCTGGAGTTCAGTGTGAGGTGGAGATAAGGGCTGAACTTCCTCCATAGAACCCACGGCGTGCCGATATGTTCCGACCCGATCCGTCCGCGGCCGGCACCAGCCGCGGTTTCGTCGTATCTGCGTCCTGCTGAGCCCAAACCGTCGACGTCGGGCGAGGTTCCGCCCCCCGGTCCCGCTATTGTCCGCTCGCATTTCATCCTTTTAATTTGGCGGGACGGAGATGACGGGTTCGGGTCTCGGCGGCGCCGACGGCCCAGAGCGCGGTTTGTGAAGTTCACACGTAAGCGCTCGCTCCGTCGGTCTGAACCAGAACTCTGCAGAGGTTCAGCTCTCAGCGCCACCTGGTGGCGAAGCGTCAGCTTCAAACAAACGACCAATAAAAAAAAAAAAACAACCTCACTGTGTCACCGGGTCTGAGCTCGGCCGGACTTTAAACTGGACCTCCTCCATCCGAACCGGAACCGGTCTCAGTGTTCTGACATCATTCTTTCGACTTCATCGATCCAGTCGCACGGCGAGTCCTCCTCAAAGTCTCTGTGAGGAGAGGAGGCGCACGGGTCACACACACGCACACACTCACACACACACACACACACACACACACACACACACACACACACACACACACACACACACACACACACACACCCAGTGTCCAGCAGAACCCGCCTCCACACACGACCCAACCCACGCAGGGCGCCATGTGTGACAAACACACGAATCAGACGGTGACAAAAATAAAATCCCGTGGAGAAACTCACGTGTCCTCGTCGTCGGAGCGCGGCTCCAGCCGGTCCCGGTCCAACGGAACCTCCGGCTCGGGACCGTCTGTGTCGTCGGCCCCCGGCCCGGAGAGCGGTCCGATCAGCGGGTCGTCGCCTGCGGGTGGAAACGAGCGTCACGTGACCCGTACCGGACAGTTTGTGGTTCCGTACGTGGCAGGACTTTGGGTTTTTCCTCCACACACCTCCTCTGCGTATTAGAAAGGTGCTGAAGGTTCTGTTCAGCCGGGCCTGCTCCAGCAGCCTGAGGAGCCGCTCGGGAGGATCCTTCTCCCACCGCCTCCTCTGCCCGCCGTCCTCCGGCTCCTCCTCAGAACCTGGAAAAAACCCCCAAAAACTCTCAGACGCTCGTTCCTCAAACGGGAAATGAAAAAGTTGGCGGCGCTGTCGTACTTTCGCGAGCAGAACCCCCCGGTGGTGCCGTGGTGTCGGACCGGGCCAGAACCTGCAGCACGGAGTCCGACGGCGACGTGGCCCACTGCTTTCGACGGCCGGGTTCACGGGGACCCTCGTAAGACTCTGGGCCTGCAGGGGGGGAGGGGGGGAGGGGTTCTGATTTTGGTTTGAAAACGTCACTTCCTGTACTCCGTGATGTCACCGTGAACTTTGACCCCCCCCACCTTCAAACGTTGAGGTTTGGATTAAGCTCCTCCGTCCCAGCAGATCAGCCACCTTCGTCCCCTCCTCCCTGTCCCAGCGGCCCGTGCGCCGCCCCCCCGCCTCCGCCACCTGGAACCGAACCAAAGTAAATCACACCTGAGCTGGCTCACCTGTGGGGGGGGGTGGGGGGTGCTCTCTCACCTGGGGGGTCACGTGCGGCCGCAGGAGCCTGGACACCCGGTGAGAGGACAGGATGGTGCTCAGGGACGGCCGGTCTCCGGGGTTCGTCTTGAACATCTGCCTGACGAGGTGGCGCAGCTCGTAGGGCAGGTGGGCGGGGAGCGGGGGGTAGGCGCCGCGGCACACCTTCAGGATCAGGCTCTTCCAGCTGGGCGCCTGGAACTGGACACGAGAGGGAGGCGTGAGGAGCGAGGAGGCGGGGCCTGCGGCGGCGCTGGTGAGGGGGGGGCGTGGTTACCGGGTGGCGCAGGGCGCAGAGCTCGTAGAGGACGCAGCCCAGAGACCACACGTCGCTGCAGAACGCACAAACAGAAAGAAGCGGTGAGCTGGCGTGAGCTCGGTGATGTCGCCGCCGCCGCCGCCGCCGGGCAGACGTGGACACACACACACCTCTTGTTGTTGTACGGTTTGTTGTCCCAGATCTCCGGCGCCACGTAATAAGGCGTCCCGACGTAAGACTGAGCGAACGCCTTCGAGCTGCGGACGACGAGGAGCGAAAATGTGAAAATCTGAATTTAAAAGAAAAAAAGAAACTGCTTCGAATTCAGCCGCCGCACCTGTTCAGGACGCACGCCGAGCCGAAGTCGCCGAGCTTGATCGTCCCGTCGTCCGTCAGGAAAATGTTCTGACGGGACAGGAAGGCGAGAATGAGGAAACCATGACATCGCACAAACGTAACGTGCTGGGCCGCAGCTGAGGAGAAGGCCGCACCTTGGACTTCAGATCTCGGTGTAGAACCCGTTTGTCGTGGATGTGGTTTGCGCCGGCGCACATCTGAGCAAACCACCTCAAGATCTGAGGAGGAAAAACAATAAATGAATAAAACGTAATAAAACGTGACGTGCGATTGCGCGATCGGCCGCGGGCTGCCCTACGTCATCGACGCTGAAGTGCGCGGCGATCCTCTGCAGCAGATCTCCTCCGCCGCAGAACTCCATGACGATACACAGGAGGCCGTCAGCTGGGCGGAGCACACAGGCACAAAGCTGCAGTCCAGACCGTCAGAACCGGACGGAACCAGGGATCCAAACCCCGCTTACCTTCGAAGGCCTCCCTGAAGGCCACGATGTTGGGGTGTTTCATTCGGGACAGCAGGACGGCTTCTCTCCTCGGATCCTCGCGTTTGGACCGGCTCTGCAAAGATGCAAACACATTTTTGTTGTCACGCACAAAAGAGGGGAAGGTGACCGGACCGGCGCCAACACCTCACACACATCCAACACCAGAATTTAACACTGGACCCACATCCAGTCTGCAGGGCTCGGTACAGGTAAATGAGTACAGGTGCGTTTCAAAAACAAACCGCCAGTGTCTATCAAGCATGATGTGAAGTGTGTGTGTGTGTGTGTGTGTGTGTGTGTGTGTGTGCACACACACCTGGGCAGCTGGACCTCCTTCAGCACACATGTCTCCTGGCTCCTCTTGTCGCGGACCAACAGAGCGCGGCCGAAGGATCCCTCACCGAGCAGCGCGAGCAGCGAGTACGTCTCCATAAAAACATCCAGACACAATTAAATTTAAAAAAAAACACCCAGCTGACGAACAAACCGGCGAATTCACCCGCACGCGCTCGCGTTTTGTTTGTTTTGTTCCGCCACTTCCGCGTTCGGGCGTGACGTAGGCGCCTGGCACTGCGCTGCGCTGCGCGGCGCCGCCGCCAGGTGGCAGCAGAGCACGAGCTCCGTGCGCGCCGTGCAGCGTGAACGGGTAACGCGGTGGAAACGGGGTCGCCCCGCGGGGAGCAGCGGACTCACACCGGCGTGTTCTGGTTCCGAGGCGGTTGGACGCTCGTTTTAACCGTTTCCGCTTTGATTCGACTCGTTATTCGATGTTGTTATTGACGCAATTTGCCGCTGTAGCCAAAATGCGCTGCTCATCCTGCGCTCGTCGCTCCTCTGCAACTAATCTGCTCAAACGAGTAAATCATGGTGATGAAAATTAATTTGGACAGACCTCACTTTACCCAACATGCTACACGTTCATATACATACGTCACATACATGATTATATATATGATTATATATGAACCCACTGTGAAGCTTAGCAAGAGCCCGGATAGCTCAGTCGGTAGAGCATCAGACTTTTAATCTGAGGGTCCAGGGTTCAAGTCCCTGTTCGGGCGACGCTCTTTTTCAACAAATTCAAGTTAAACGCCAATGCAATTTTCTGTTAATGGTTCAATCCCATTAAATTACGTTCACTTTGTGACACGGAAACTCAAAATATTAATCGAGAATAATCTGCAGCTGTAGCCAATAAACCTGTAATCCCTAAAATTAGATTTTTATTTATTGATTTGTAATCTAATTTTGGAAAAGTTGGATGTAAAACAAAACAACTCAAGGTGCTTTTTTGAAATGATCCCATTCATCTACTGGTGTGCGTTCATATCCATAACGTTATGAAAAATGTAATCCCGGGTTAATGCTGCGCAGACGTGAAAACACAGCACAACGAACGAGCACGTGAACGCATCACGGTGCAACTTTAATGTAATTCTGACCGAATCGCGGCGCAGCTGCAGAAGAAGAACAGATTCCTCGCAGGCACCGCGTGCGTTTGCAGACGGTCAGCACAAAATGCAAAGTGCGTGTGATTTGTGGTGAAAACACAGCGGTATGCTCCTTTAACTCCCCGCAGATTTCCCCAAACGTCTTGTTTTGCAGCTTAAACCCAGCGCTTCACGGCCAAACGACCGCAGCGCGGGTCCAAAAGTCTAATATCTGCCTCATTACCTCCAGTTTGCTTTTTTTTTTTTTTTTTTACAGTTTTTCTTCTTGCTCTCTGGCAGCGAGTCGTCTTCCACAGAGGAACCTGACAAGCGTTAATGAGGTAAACATGGGGCTCGGTGCGACGGCATCGTGCTGCACGAGCTGTTTGCCGCAGCCCGAGCAGCACAATGCAGTGCGACGGGTTTGTGTCGAAGCGCCGCGCAAACCTCAGCTGAAATATGGATGTGGACAGTTTGAGCGAATTAGTCCTTTAGCAGTCTTTCGCTTCTCGTTACAGAGCGCGATGCTAATTTGGAGGCAAATCAGGAAGTGCGCCAATTACGACCAGAAAAAAAAAAAAAAAAATGATGAGACGAAAAAGTCGTCACGTCTTGTTTTTAACAGCAGCTCAGTGTGTTAATGTCCAAAGTACAACAATGCCAGGCTGTGAGAGAAGCAGCTAATCATTAATTACTGGTTATCAGAGACGACACCAGAGGCCTGGGGGTGTGTGTGTGTGTGTGTGTGTGTGTGTGTGTGTGTGTGTGTGTGTGTGTGTGTGTGTGTGTGTGTGTGTGTTTGTGTTGCTGTGGGTGTCAGGACATATGGTGTCGGTCACATGCTGCGATACACGTCTTTAGAAAGTGACGTGAGCCGACGTGAAGCAGCTGCGGAGGAATTAAAAACTCAAAGTGAATGACAATCAGCACAGGAGAGGTTTCTCACTGCTGTGTGTGTGTGTGTGTGTGTGTGTGTGTGTGTGTGTGTGTGTGTGTGAAGAAACTCAGCAAACACATGACCCAGTTCAAACAGCCACAAGGAGGCAGAAGAGACACACAACTTTGACGCCGCTTCACCAAGACGTGGTGATAAAATGTCTCACGACCACAGTAATGGTTCTGTTCCAGACACTTGTGCTGTATTCTGGGACCACGGTACCACAGGATTGTTCTGGAGAATGTGTCGTAAATCACGGCAGGACCCGTGGAGATACAATCCTGCGGTCCACGCGTCCCAGAATACCGCTCGAACCTCCGGGGGGGGGGAGCACAGGAGCAGAAAAAACACCGACCGCAGAACACATGATGCCTTACCGCTTGGATATTTCTGAGATTTCTGGACCCGGCTCGCGCTGGAGCTGCTTCAGTTTCAGCCGGGGCGATCATGAGCTAGCTGCTAATTTAGCGTGAAACGGGGTTTTCCAGAACCCGGCCACAGAGGCAGAACCTCAACGTTACAGACAGAGAAGTTCAAGCGTGGAATTTGTC
>JAFBJZ010000379.1:225000-232500 GCA_016785225.1 Psettodes erumei | reverse complement strand
TCCGGCCCCCCCCCCAGGAAACCGGATCCACCTGGACTTTGGCGAGACGTGGCGGGTCATTTGTTCTGGAATTTACCTTAGACTTACGGCGGCGACGCATCGGGATTAAAGTCATCAGCAAC
This sequence comes from Psettodes erumei, assembly GCA_016785225.1. Lineage (NCBI taxonomy): Eukaryota > Metazoa > Chordata > Actinopteri > Pleuronectiformes > Psettodidae > Psettodes > Psettodes erumei. The sequence continues at coordinate 232,378 of JAFBJZ010000379.1, read as the reverse complement.
CCCCCCCCCCAATTACACAGATTCCCGACCCGGGTCGGATTCGCTCGGTGCAGATGGAGATTTCAGAATTCCATCAGTATTCATGAACACGAGCGACTCTCCTCAGGAGCGTGAGATAAAACTCGGGTCGGCGGCGCCGGCGAAGAATCGCAGATCGACTCAGCGAAACCGCACACCGGCCGAGATGAACCCGGCGCCGGACGAGGGGGACGATCCCCCTCCGCGATGTCACGTGACCGCGTCCGTGTTCAAACGGCGGCCGCGACGGAACCGGCTCGGATCGGTGCCAGCCGGCCCAATCGATGGAGTCGTAACGGGTTCGTCCGGGGGGGTCGAGCATGAGGATTAGGAGTCGGCCGGGTCCTGATTGATGCCGCAGGACGCCGCCTCTGGCCGCCGGCGCTGAAAGATTTACACCGACCAGGGGCGTACGGTGTGTGTGTGTGTGTGTGTGTGTGTGTGTGTGTGTGTGAGAGCGTGTGTGTGTGTGTGTGTGTGTGTGTGTGTGTGTGTGTGTGTGTGTGGGGCGCGTCTCAACTCCATAATGAGACAAACAGGTTTGTTGACAGAGACGGAAAAACGTCTCACAGGCAACAACCCCAATTTCATTTGTGTCTGTTTTCTAAACAACAAGAAACGTGACGCCGGCGGGCGGGAGATGAAGAAACTCCTCGTCTTCATCGAGCCCCCTCCCCCCAACACACACACACACACCCAGCCCCCGCCCCCCCAGGACTGAGGCAGCCTGATTAGTATTCAGTGAATTCATTAAGACACAATCGCCGGTGTCTGGGAACATGGGAACTCTTGATGGAGGTGGAGTTCAGCCCCCCCCCACCCTGAAGGTCAGCGCGACCTTCCTCTGCACCGCGATCCAATGATCACAGCGGTGGGGGTGGGGGTGGGGGGGGGGGGGGCGTTAAGATCTTTATTTGCACATGCTGTGTTGTTGGCGGCAAAGACCTGCAACCTGCGCTGGCTGTGCAAAAAAAAAAAAAAAAAAAGGTGAGTGTGACTTTTGGCTTGATTGCCCCCCCCTCCACCCCCACCCCCACCCGATCACCCACAATTCATCACTCAGGGGGGAGCGTCGCCGCGACGCCTCGTAATATAGTGTTTCTCCTTGTAAGCTGTAAAAAAAACTATAAATGAGATCAGACTTCGCCGCCCGCGGACCATCCATCCCTCAACAAAAAAATACACCCCCACCCGCGGGTCCCCACCTATTAAAATCAATGTGGAGATGAACGAGCAGCAGAGGCTGGGTGGGGGTGGAGGTGGGTGGAGGTGGGGGGCTCCACTGGTTCCCGTCCCGGCAAACCAGCGATGAATCATTCCTCAGGGAAGCGCTTTCCACACTTCAACCACTTTAATAAAAAAAAAAACACCCAAAAATCCCGTCACGCCTGAACGCGTCACAACAATAAATCACACGGCCGCGCGTCCAATAGAGTTTGGCTCGTCTCTCGTCTCACTGCTGGACTGTCAATCTGCCGCGACTCCGACTCGCCGCCGTGCATGCAAATGTCTTCACCCCCCCAGTCGGAAAAATGATTTTAAATTAGGAGAGAATTATTAAACACAAACGCTTCCCCGGGGTTTAATATCTCCGTCCACGCTTCCCCGTTTTGGCCGCGGGAAGACGCTCCGATCTGAAGGTGTTCGCACCGAAACTAATTACCGACCAAAACGCAGACAAAACCACAAAAAAAGGGGGAGAATAATCTGTTCTGGCCGACCGCCGCGCATCTCCGCCGTGCCATGTCCCGCGGCCTCGCTCGGTTTTTCCCGCCGCCGCGGTGAGGAGGAGGAGGCAGCCTTTGATCATCGCAAACACAGCGGCGACAAAGAAGAAGCAGAAGACCTGACAGCGAGCGGCGGAGGAAGGAAGAAACCGCCGGGACGGACGGAGACGGAAGATTCCCCCCCGCGCGCCGTCCCCAAACGGGACGTTCTTGCGCCTTCGGGTTTACGGTTTACGACGTCCTCGAACGCGTCGCTCCTCGCCGGGGAACGGATGAACGCGTATCGCACTGCGGCGAGGAGACCCGCGTTCCTCCGTATTTCCTGCCGCCATACGGCCGCAGCCTCCCCAGGCGCCGGCTCCGCCGCCAACGCCATATGGCGTTGTGGCGTTCTGCGGCGCTCCCCGCGGCGAGGACTCGGCGTACGGAGCGTGCAACACAGATGCCTACGGGTCTTACGCAACAGCAGAGTCGCTGGTGGACAGGTGGCACCGTTCACCTGGACGCAAAGCATCATGGGACTTTGGAACGACACGTGAAACCCCAGGGAGGCTCACGACGTGTCACCTGACGCTGAGGAGAGGGAGGAGAGAGAGAGAGAGAGAGAGAGAGAGGGGGAGGAGGGGGAGAGAGAGGAGAGAAAGGAGAGAGAGAGAGAGAGGGAGGGGGAGAGAGGAGAAGAGAGAGAGGGAGGAGAGAGAGAGGAGAGGGAGGAGAGAGGGGAGGATGGGGAGAGAGAGGAGGAGAGAGAGAGGAGAGAGAGAGAGAGAGAGAGAGAGAGAGAGAGAGAGAGGGGGAGGAGGGAGAGAGAGAGAGAAAGGAGAGAGAGAGAGAGAGGGGGGGGGAGAGGAGAGAGAGGAGAGAAAGGAGAGGAGGGAGGAGAGGAGAAGAGAGAGAGGGAGGAGAGAGAGAGGAGAGGGAGGAGAGAGGGGGAGGAGGGGGAGAGGAGGGAGGAGAGAGAGGAGAGAGGGGGAGGAGGGGGAGAGGAGGGAGGAGAGAGAGAGGAGAGGGAGGAGAGAGGAGAGAAAGGAGGAGAGGGAGAGGAGGGAGAGAGAGAGGGAGAGAAGAGAGAGGAGAGGGAGGAGAGGAGGGAGGAGGGAGAGAGAGGAGGCGGAGCTCATTAAGCGTCTTGTTGTGGAGGAGGTAAAACTCTGACAGCCCCCCCCACGTTAGCAGCTCATGGAAGAAAGCGTGAAGCTGCGAGGAACTCGACTCTGCAGACGTGTGGAGTGTGTTATCACGTGAAGATGAAACGCTCCCACACACACACACACACACACACACACACACACACACACACACACACACACACACACACACACACACACAGGTGGCGCGTTGAAAGGAAGCGACCAGTTTTCCATCACCTCACTTTCTCTGCTAATTCGTTGCTTTCAGCCAACACACATGAAGGCGCCTGGAGCCCGTGTGACAGGTGTCGGCCCCGCCCACACCGCCTCCACCCCTCCCCCCCGCCCCGCCCCCAACATCCGTGACTGATTACATGTTGTAATGTCCGTGATGGATGTACGAACACGGGGCAGGGACCAGCTCCCCCCCCGAGGAGCGTGGACAGTCCATCACGCGACTTCGCTCCTGACGGCTTCATTGATCCTCGTGGGACGAATGAGAAACCCCCGAAGATTAGGATACCTGATGGGGGGGGGGGGCTGTAACGCACTTTGTTGTCATTCGCTGCAGAGCTCTGAGGCTGCCGGACCATGAAGGTGAACGAAGCAGAAGTTCATTTTCATTGGACGTCGTGATGATTGGCATGTCCCGCTGCCAGGGCTTCTCCTTCTTCTTCTTCTTCTTCTTCTTCTTCTTCTCCTTCTTCTCCTCTCCTTCTTCTTCTTCTGTGGTGCGTGCCAAACCGAGCGCCTTCACGGATGAATTCAGGGGAGAAATGCGGAGCACGGAGGAGCAGCGCTCCCCTTCCCTCGCCGCAGAGGCTGACCACGGCATATGCTGCCGCTTATTTCTGCACCGCCTCTGCCTGTTTTCCATTGTATTTATATCAGGGGGGGGGCGCTTGATTTAGATCTGCTCCATCTGGTGACTCGCTGCAGGGACGGGTGGCACATCCCCGGCTCAGCTTTATTTAAAGAAGATGGTGAGCGAGATAGCAGGCGTCATTCCTCTCTCTCTCTGACACTGCTTTACGACGCTGCCTGGGAGAAGGTGTGTGTGTGTGTGTGTGTGTGTGTGTGAGTGTGTGAGTGTGTGTGTGTGTGTGTGTGTGAGGGGGGGGGGCAGTGGAGCCTGTAGAGGTGTAAAAATCCCTCCCTCTCTGTGGCGGTATGCACAGATTCCACAGGCGGCCTCCAGAGCCCCTTCCCTTCCCCCCACCCTCGGCTCCCGTCAACCTTCAGCGGTCCTTAAACGGAGGTGGAGAAAGGTGGAGGTGGGTGGGTGGAGGGTGCTGAACCCCCCCACCTCTGAATCTGACCCACAGGAAACCCCCCCCCCCGGCTCCTGATCCCACCGTCACACGGGCGACATAAAAACATTTCATGAGCCGTTTCCACTGTAATTACATTTGGGAGGCTTTAATAATGCCTCTTAATGGGGGGGGCAGGGTGGTGGTGGTGGTGGGGCAGATGTGACGCTCCACCCACATCTCACTTTAAATGATTTCACCCCCGTCTAATGGATTCTCCACCCGCGCCTCCTTTTACGGGGGGGGTTGGAGGAAGTGAATCTTCCGATTCGTCGGTATCTGGTCGTTCCACTTCCTCTCCTGCTTCGTCCGGGGGGGCACAAGTGCAAGACTTCCTGAGCCCCCACCAGAGTAAGGGGGGGGCTCTGCTGCATTCACTGACTTTCCTGCGCGACGTACACGGCGGCTCTGCAAAAGAAAACGTGCGACTCTTCCCAAACGGAGCTGCAGCATTGTGCGACACGGCGGACTCGCACTCGGCCGGTTCTGACGCACATTTACGGCAGGAAGAGAGCGGCAAACGTTTGCGTGCGATGTGCGACGCCACGAGAGAAAACAGGAAGCTGCGAGTAAACGCCCCCCCAACCCCAACCCCAACCCCGCCCCTCCCCCGCCTCGCTCGGTCACGCCTGCTTGTTGAAAAACCCCCCCGCGGTGCGAAAGAGCCACCGCCGCTGATTTTCATTTCCACGCTCGCTGACAGAGCGTGATGGCGGCGGCGAGGGGGGGGGGAGGGGGGGGAGGGGGGGGGGAGGGGGGGCGCCCACCTGGTCAGCAGATGAAGGCTCCGGGGGCTCAGCGTCATCCCACCAGCCGCTCGGCACACGGGCGCGAGGTCGGCCCCCGCCCGCGGCCTGTCTGAAAGACGGATGAGGTGGGGGCCCCCCCCCCTCCCCACGGGCGCCCTGCGGGGGGCACCCCGGGGCTGGTGGATTAGTTGCGGATCACAGTTGACACAGTTGCAGAGAGAAGGAGCAGAAACCGAGTTCACCAACAATTAAAAAAAAAACAAAACGCTCGCAGCCGTGTCGAGTGTGCCGCCTGCGCTTCATCGCAGCAACCCCGACCAATCGCAGGACGTGGGAGGGGCCAGGTGCCCCCTCCCCTCGGGGAAACGCCCGCGCTCGCCTTCGGGCTCCTTAGAAGCGCGTTCGCGATGACGGATCGTCTGTCCAGCTGTTTAATACCGACACTGGTACACACACATTAGCAGCCACTTAAGCACCACCAGCCCCCCGTGCGCCCCCCCGCCCATGCCCCCCCCCCCCCCCCACCCATTACTGCTTCCTTTAAGATATACAGCCGGCCGATGAATCACAGCCACGTGCCGCCCTTGGCTCGGCGTTACTCCTCCAGCTCAAGGTCTAACAGGGGGGTAATTATCAAAGTGCTGAGATAGAGGAGGATGCGTTTAGCAGGTGGGGGTGGGGTGTGTGTGTGTGTGTGTGTGTGTGTGTGTGTGTGTGTGTTTTGGGGGTGGGGGGTGGGGTAGGTGGTTCCTTAATTGCCGGAGACACGGCGTAAGATCGTTTGTTGGGTTTTCAAGATGGGAGACAGAAGAAGGTCAGCGGCCGGATGGAGATCTCTTTCCACAGATCAATAGACGTCTCCACCCTGCGCTGTCGGCCCCCACCTGTCACACCTGAGGTGGGGGGTGGTGGGTGGGTGGGGGGGGGCACTCTCATCCAGCAGGCCTGACGGAGATTACAGACGGCCGCGGCGAGGACGACGCACCTTTAAATCCCGACGATGCCTCTGCACAAACTGTCGAGGATGTTTGTGAGCACCGGGGGGGGAAGCCCCCCCCAGTTCATCCACCATGTGAATCAGACACCCCCCCCCCACACACACACACACACACACACACACACCGGTACTTTGTCCCACTTCTGTATCTGGGTTTCTTATCGAGCCACACGGGGTTTTTACTTCTGGCCTCTTCACGTCTCAGCAGCAAAAACTATTTCACAGTGATTCTGCTTTTTCCATTTGTAGTTGGGAACGGCGTGTGTGTGTGTGTGTGTGTGTGTGTGTGTGTGTGTGTGTGTAGTAGTTCAAACTGAATGCACGCCCGAGGGGGAGGGGGGGGGGGGGGGGGGTTCTCCACGCCGACAACTGCTCAGCTCCTCTCAAGTCTTTCACAGCAGCTGTCTCTGGAGGACGGCGAACAAAGCGGCCGATCCTCCACTAACCATACGTTTGCCGTTTTTTCTCGACGCGGCGCCTTTTGGACCGAGAGTGCGAGAAAAACCGCAAACCCGTGGGAACGCGGCGCCTGGCCAGCAACAAGCCGCTCTCTCTTCCTCTCGCTACCTCTCCAACCCCTGACACGTCTTCTGTTTCGTTTCCCGCCGCGTGAACTCCTGAAGTCGTTTTTGTTCGCCTTCGCCGCAGCGGCGCCGACCCGTCTCCTCATCCTCGGCGAGGAGGGAACAGAACTCGACGGAACCGGGCGGCGGCGACACCAGCTTCACTCTGTAATTACACGCGCCTCACCTGAGCAGGTGACACCCCCGCCTTTTCCTCCCAGGGCGCCCCCAGCAAAGTCGCCCGGATACAGACGACGCCTCGTGGAAAAGGAATTCGCAGAGTCGCAATGGACCCGGAGCCCGGCCGCTGTTCCCATGGCGACCCACGGCGAGCGTATGGGGGGGGGCAAGAGGGGGGTTCAGGCCGGCCCAGGGAGCAGGGCCGGATCAAAGGGGAGCTTTGTTCCCCCCCTCCTGGAAACAGGAAGCAGAATACGTGACGGCAGAGAAGGAGGCGGGGCTCTTCAGACAGGTGAGGGGAGGTAAGGTGGTGTTATTACCCCCCCCCACCCTCACCCCACCCCAGCAAACAGCAATTTGTAAACTGCAGCCGGTTCCTCTGATTCACACTGATATTTACTGTAACAACAGTCGCTGCGTGGTGTTTAATAACAGCCTCCCAACCCGGGGTGTGTGTGTGTGTGTGTGTGTGTGTGTGTGTGTGTGTGTGTGTGTGTGTGTGTGTGTGTTGGGGGCTGCTTTTCACAGCAGTCCTATATATGGCCCCCGGCTCTCGCTGATCTCCATAAACATGGACAAATATGGGTCGAGCCGGCGTCTCCCGTCCCGTTTGGAGCCTCCTCACGGTTTTCTCTGAGACGAGGCTCGCGCATTCCACGCGTCCCGGGGTCTGCTGTTCGGACCCGTCCCACCCCGGGGCCCCC